>JAODAC010023593.1:0-17671 GCA_027575185.1 Mimaenictus wilsoni
AGGATAGGTTAGGATATGTTAGGATAGGTTAGGATAGGTTAGGATAGGTTAGGATAGGTTAGGATAGGTTAGGATAGTTTAGGATAGGTTAGGGTAGGTTAGGATAGGTTAGGAAAGGTTAGAATAGATTAAGATAAGTTAGGAAAGGTTAAGGTAGGTTAGGATAGGTTAGGATAGGTTAGGATAGGTTAGGATAGGTTAAGATCGGTTAGGCTAAATTAGGATAGGTTAGGGTAGGTTAGGATAGATTAGAATAGGTTAGAATAGGTTAGGAGAGGTTAAGATACGTTAGAATAGTTTAGGATAGGTTAGGATAGGTTAGAATGGGTTAGGTTAGGTTCGGTTTCTAAAGTAGTTGGGTTTGCCAACCTTACCTTAGAAACCTTGCTTTAGAAACCCACGTTTGTATTAGGTTCAGCTGAGTTCAGTTAGGTCAGGCTAAGTTTACATTTGTTGACTGTAAGTTATTGGTGTGAGTTAACATATGCCAAGTTAGGTTTAGGTCAGGTACCATCATATTTTGTGAGCCCAGATTATACTAAGTTTGAATTAGGTTCTGGTTTTTTTCATCGAATCCTGTACATGCGTTGGGTTAGCTCAGTAATAATACGATTTTTCGATGTAATTTCCATTCAGGTTTATAACTCCTTTTTATGTTTCTTCATTGAATTCCCGTTCTATTTTGGCCCTAAATGTACACATGTATGTTCTTGATAACTGTTCTGTTGCTGACTTCTGTTTTTTTGGAGGATTATCACTTTATTCTCTAGAGCTTTAGCTTTGAGGGTAATGGTCTGGTGGCATGGGTTTGCTTTAAAAAAGTTTGCCACGATCTACATAAACGTTTCCCCGGTTTTTCGGCGTTCTTTCGAATAGATATGCGGCAAGGTTATGTCTATACATTGTGCCGGAACGTTGGTGCGAAGTGTGGCAAAATGCGTGCGGTGTACGGTGCTCACCAGCATGTGAAACTTCAACCAACCAAAATCAATACAAAGAGAACCTGCGTGTGCTGGGCTGCACGTACGCGCCAGCGAAACTACCACAGGCAAAGGCCTCGTTTGCAGTTCTCCATGGTTACAACACTCCCGCGCTACGTGAGATGCGTTTGGGTTTCCACCGAGCGTAGTGTAAAGCCAACAGTCAGCCGCCAGGATTCAGTAATAACCCAATAGCATGATAACATGAATGTCCGACAGAAAGAGAGCATCCTCATCGGCGGGGAGGGAGTAGTGGAAGAACAAAGATGGTTCTACGTGACTATGACTAGCTTTGTATGACTTCATAGCTGTATGGTTGTATGAAGGAATGAAGAAGGAGATGAGAAAATAGACAGATATATTATATGTTGTATGTGTGTGTTGGTATAGAGTTTACTAGCGAAAGGGATGCCAGAGATGGCTCTAGAGCGTGGGTTCGGCTTTACCCCGAATTGGGGGATGGGCGAGAGATGGTAGATAGAAATGCGGTGGTGTGGATGGGTGGGAAAACCTCAGCGGGGAAATCTGGCTGACGACCAGCGCCGCAGCGTTGATGGCAAGCCGAACGGAAGCGAAACTTTCGCGACGCGGCGCTTGCCGAGTTTCTGATTATTCCCAGCATCACGAGCGATTTGCTACCAACGAGACGATTAATGTCGATGCAACATCACAATAGGAATAAAGTTACCGCATATATACAGCGCTATTACTGATACGATCGGCCATTTTCAGATAGTCCTCTAATACATGCGAATCGTACAATTCCAATAAGTTAAGTCGTTTATTTCAATCGAAGATATATATTCAGCTTTTAGGTTAACATGCTCCAGAAACGTTTCTATTATGTGAATTTTGTATTAAAATGGCTTTCAATCATTTTTAATTTACGACGGATGTAAAAATGACTTTAAAGATAATCAAATACCAAATTATCCAAATATAAATGAATTATGATTTCACTGGCCCGTTCCAAGTTACTAAAGTTTATTCAATGAATTCTATTTGATTCATATACAGAGTAAACTCCAATTATTTGAATTTCAAAGCATTTTTCTGCGATACTTTCTGCGTCACCCAAAAGCTATAGCACATTCGTATAATATGCCTTTCTATCATGTGTACAAACATGATCCCCAAGCCTTATCCCCCGTGTCTTCTCCCAGGAACGCACAGAAAACTGGATTTGCGTCTTTTTGCTGTCGCCGCTGTTTGGCGCCGGGTTCTCAATCGTTTCGAGCCATCTTATTGGAATTTTTTCAGGTTTCACTCCCGGGGGCGAATCTTATCCACGCCTACTTTGTGTTACTGCACGCGCTTCACACGTCTACCTATTCTAATGGACTTAGCCTAAGCCTACTTTACAATCACCGTCTCAAATTTTGCAGCGCAATCATTTGGCTCTGAGAATAGGCAGTCGGTGAGTTGACTTGACACCTCGGGTTGTTGGACATTCTCGACGTCGTTGGGACGGTTGGGACGGTGATAAAGGACCAGCAACGGGTCCAAAGGGTCGTTGAATGTCGTCGCGTCGCGTCGGGTGGTGCGAGTGAGCGTAAATCGCACGAATATATCAACACTCTAGCACGATTTTCCAACATTGCCAACAGGATATTATATTTCAGCGGCCTACGCGGTAATCTGGGGGTAGTTTTACAAGGATATACAATGTGTCTGGAGATATTTCGTTTTTCATTGGGACCTTGAGCAAAAATTTATTAAAGTTGTTGGTTATTCAAAATTGATTTTTTTACAATAGACGCTATCCTATTTCTATAGACGCTATCTCACTTCTATAAGCGCTATCCCACTTCTATGTGCTACATTTAAACATATACTTCAAAATTGTACTTCACAAAACTTACAACATAACCTAAGTAAGATTACAAGTTATAGGAGCCTGTGAGGGACAAACCTCTGGCGAATGGCGACCAGATTGAGTTCAATTATTTGTTCCATCTGCTTCTTCAGCTTCTTCTTCTTCTTAAAGGAGCCTTAGGTTGTTAATATGCATTACGATATCCTTGGATTGTAGCTCACCCCTCCATCCTCGGCTGACAAAAAGTCATTGCCATGATGGGCGCCTCATACCTTTCGCTGCATTGCATGAGCATAATATGTGTACAGACATTTCTGTGACCTCGTTACATAATTCGCTGACCTCTTTTCTTATTTTTCTGATACCTTAGGATCCAGTATCCTCTTATGAGTACAGTAAAAATTCTCAATTAATCCCGTTTAAGTGGCTATGAGGTTTCAATAGATGTTTTCTGTGCCTCATATCAAGAGTGGTAGTAAGTCCACAAAAGGGTTCTGGAGCTATAAGTTCGGATCTGGTCCATTTCTTGGCTAGTTTATCAACTATTATGTTGCCTAGAATATCTTTATGCCTTGGAACCCTCATCAGGCACGTTGTTGTTTTTGCGCGTTATTGGACGTTTTGTGTTAGCTAAGAACAATCGAGTAACCCCACATATTAGTATTAACAAAGCAACCTACATATGAGTTTAAGTTAATATGATTCATATAAAACGTGTAATAGAAATGTAGCTAACGAACTTCCTAAAAGATAGTTAAACATAGCTATGCAGTCAAGTACAGCCAAGTATCAAAAACTGGGTAAGATAATAATGATTTTCAGGAAGACACTAAACTAAGAAATAAACCCGCACGTAAACCGCTCAAAACGCCATAAAATTGTGGCCACATTGCGCTGCCACAAGCCGCAATAAACACACGCGAATATATCGCCATAAAGTCATAATTTATAATATGCACTAAATAAAGTAATCCAAATGTTTATTACGAGCCGTAATATGCATTCGCGCACCCGCCGACCATAAACCGAAAGCAATGCAAACAAAATTAAAGAATGGAATTGTGTAATTGTCGAAATGGGAGCACCGAATGAAGTCCATTCTGTGTCGGCGCTGGAGGAGTGGGAGGCGAGTGCAGAAAGTGGAAAACTCCTTCGGCGACGTACTTTTTATTACCGTGCGAAACGTTAAGCTTTATTACGCTGCCGTCTTGTGTGTGTTATAGCCGGGCGCGAGCACACCGGGCACAGGACATTGCAATGAAGATAAATTACATTAAAACGGGCGCCATCCACCCCCTCGACGAACGAAAAGACTAACAACCGGTGGTGAAACAGGCTTAGGCGACGTGGAGGCGTGCGCGTTGTATAAATATACGAAAAGTAAAACAAACTGGCGGACAATTGGAGGAGGTAATAGCAATTTACAAACAATCTAGACAACAATTGTCTAGAATAAATTGAAATGGAAACCAGGTTGCTTTACAGATTACTATTTAAAATAAAGCCATGGACTTCCAAGTGGTAATTATGGAAGTGAACTATCTTTGCTTAGAAAAAGTTGGGACCAAATATAGAATATGAAATATGTTTGAGTTAAATAGTTAATAGTTAAATAGTTAACTTGGATATTATAAACAAAAATGCATTAACCCAGCGGTTTCCAAAGGTTTTGTAGCTGTACTCGTTTTCTTACAAAATCACAAACCTCTCCCATATTCAGTAATGGCTGAAGAATGATTTTCTTTCCTGTACTGTTATCGTGACATCAGCCGGCCGACGTTTTTAATCACAAACCGAATGCAACGACGCCTCACCTCTGAGCTAAAAGACTATCAGGCTATCTCGAAGGACTGCTGGCCGAGGACTATCCGTCGTCTATTAGAAGGAATGCAGGAGGTACACAAATAACCAATCAAACTCACCCAGGATTCGAACAGAAGTCTTTTTTATTAGGCAAGATTGTGAAACGTATACATCTGAGGGGCTCTCCCCTTGGTACCCAACGCCTTTTTAAAGGGCTGCCGCTAGTAACAGCCGTTGGCCAACCACGCCCAACCTGCGCCCTCAGTAACGACTGTTTTCAGTGGTCATCCATTGTATGATCAACCGTTGATTTCAATCGTTGATTTCAACCGTCAAGTCCTCAGCAATACATATGCAAACATGTCTCATCATTTCTATCGGTTCTCGAGAATTGAAATGCCGAAATGAGTACTTCCCATGGCCTGTAATATCCCAATTGGAACCGACCCCTCTCTTGCCGATACATGTAAAGGCAAAATACATTAAAATATGTTGCTTTAACTCCTTGCCCTCCGACAATAACCTCTTATTCATCCATTGCACTTGTCCTCTTCCTAATTGTTCTTTATATCACTAACTCACTACGGATTGATTAATAAATACGATTGCTGATTATATCTTTGAGATCTAACAATTTTTTCAACCGGTTGACTATGTAATGATCTTCTACAATGAACTGAGATGCTGAGGGTTGACTTTATTCAACCATCACGCAAACAAGGATCTTTTATTTTTCGCAGGATTCGTGGACTACTCTTCCGATGACAATTGAGGTGAAGGAATTAAATGTTTCTGGAGTACAAATGTGACTTAGTTATTTAGTTAAAATTCTGACAAATTAAGTTCCCTTTCTCCCACAACTGCCTACAAACTACGGGAGAAGGGCAACATCACCCTCTAGTCCTCTAGTCCTCTAGTCGACATACCGTTCCTGGCACACCACTCACAACCTTATCCCGAAGTGCTGCACTCTCATTCTGTCCCTTGCCTACATGGTACCTCTGTGCTCGTAGCTACATATATCCTCATTATCCACTTGACAACCCGAGGCTCACTAAAACCTACAGATGCATTGCAGACTAAATATAAATTATCTTTGCATCAGACTCAATACAGATAATTTGGTGACAGATACAAAAAAAAGCGGACCAAATTTGCCACGCCGTTCAGAACAAAGTACCTGGTTATATTCATATCTGTAGTAGTTCCTGAGCTTACCAACCTTCCCTGTCCAACATATCATTTACAGGACTCCATACCCCGTCCCTCTACTAAATTGAATTTGACTTCTAAATCATTGCCAATCAAATTACTTCAAGACTATATAGGTGAAAAGACACAATTATGTATTTCGAAGAACCATGTAAGTCCTTAAGTGTGGAAAGATGCAAATGTAAAATGCGTCTACCCGACACCAAACATTTTAGAAGGACCAAATCATAGTTTAAGACTACCAATCCTAATATGCTCTAAGGACCGCGTTTTTTAAATACTTAGGTGCTATCAAGGAACAAACATAATTAAAGAGCACAGAAAAGAAGTAGAATCAGTCTCCCATAAAGTTGATTTGCACTGTCTTTGTGTGTATTCATCCAGTCAGTGGGTTGGAAAAAAAGTCATCGTGTAACTCACAGACATTGTTCCGGAACGCTTTGCAGTCTTTTGTTTTCTCCGTCTGCAAACCATACCCGCCGACATCCGCCAGCAAGCTGCGTCATCTTGCTTCATACTCTTTTTCTCAATGACGCCCAATATTAATGTGCTTTTTATTGATACGATTATGTTTTACCCGAAAAAAAGGCGAGCATGAAAAATGACTGTGACATGTAGATGCAAATTTCAATAATGCGGCAACAATTGAATTCGGATTTTCTGACATTAACATGCGAATGGCGAATTTTCATCGTGCACGTTTAATGTGTGTTGTTATGGTGTTTATGTGGGTCTGCGTCGTTTCTGTATGTTCCTCTAGGTGTGTGCGAGTGGGTTGAGTATGTGGCTTGAGAGGGTGGGAGCAGGGAAAAGTGTATTATTGTTCCGATATGCGAATGGCGAACAGCTGTCACGGCGTATGAAATGTTATCGGCTTTTGCAACGCACGCGATCGCATGGTGAACTGGTGAAGTTCTAGGTAAGCGGAACGCAACCAATTGCAAATCCAATATGCAACAACGCTCGGAATATAGTGCGGTTATACATGTTCTCAGACCTCCCCCCTCCCAATTTCGACTGCATACTTTCTCCAATATGTCGCGTCGCCTCTGGTGTTATTCTGTATTTTAGAGTTCCCGACTTGCTTTGATGATATCAAACAATGAGTTATAAACAAGGGTAATAATTAACGTTTGTAGGTGAAGTGAAGTCATGTAGTTTCTGAAACTACTTCCAAATTGTACTTGTTATTTTGAAGATGACTCATTATCATGGGAAATATTTAATTACCAAAGTTATTTATTTAAGATTTTGTGGGCTATTTAAGATTTTGTTATATAACTTCTGCTACTCCCATTCTCTTAATTTCCAGTAAATATTCCATGACGCCATTTAACCACATTATTTGCTCTCCTTAGTCTCCTTTTCTATACTTATTTCGTCTTCAAATATTGATCAATGGTCTGTAACATATCACTGGTCGGATTGACTTGGTCTATCAAGTGTCCCATTTACTAATTTTACTTTTAAATTTATCATTTACTTACAATAAGATTACTTTTTAATAGAAACCATGGACACTCCAAGTGGTAATTCTTCTAAACAAAGTTCATCATATCAATTTACTAACTTGAAGACTATATAGGTGAAATGACTTAATGATCCGTTTCGAAGGACCATGTAAAGTGTCGAATGTCGATTCACATGTTGAAGGCAAGCAGGTGCACATAACGTTTTAGTAGAACAAAACCAAAGGTTAGGACTAGTGTTGTTATACAGGTTCTCAGAGCTCCCCATCCCAATTTCGACTGCATACTTTTTCCAATATGTCACATCGCCTCTGGTGTTGTTCTGTATTTTGGAGTCCCCGACTTGATTTGATCATATCAAACCATGAGTTATACACTAGGATAATATTTAACATTTGTATGTGAAGTGAAGTCATGTATTTTCTGAAACTACTTCCAAATTGGACTTGTTATTTTGAACATGACTCATTATCAAGGGAAATATTTAATTACCAAAGTTATTTATTTAAGATTTTGTGTGTTTGTATAGTTTCTACTACCTCCATTCTCCTAATTTCCTGTATACATTCCATGGCGCCGTTTAACCACATTATTTGCTCTCCTTTGTCTCCTTTTCTATACTTACTTCGTCTTCAAATATTGATCAATGGTCTGTAACATATGACTGGTCGGATTGACTTGGTCAATCAAGTATCCCATTTACTAATTTTATTTTTAAATTTATCATTTACTAACAATAAGATTGCTTTTTAATAGGAACCATGGACACTCCAAGTGGTAATTCTTGTAAACAAAGTTCATCATATCAATTTACTAACTTGAAGACTATATAGGTGAAATGACTTAATGATCCGTTTCGAAGGACCATGTAAAGTGTCGAATGTCGATTCACATATTCAAGGCAAGCAGGTGCACATAACGTTTTAGTAGAACAAAACCAAAGTTTAGGACTATGGTTGTTATACAGGTTCTCAGAGCTCCCCATCCCAATTTCGACTGCATACTTTCTCCAATATGTCACATCGCCTCTGGTGTTGTGCTGTATTTTGGAGTCCCCGACTTGATTTGATGATATCAAACAATGTGTTATACACTAGGGTAATATTTAACATTTGTATGTGAAGTGAAGTCATGTAGTTTCTGAAACTACTTCCAAATTGGACTTGTTATTTTGAATATGACTCATTATCAAGGGAAATATTTAATTACCAAAGTTATTTATTTAAGATTTTGTAATAATCAGCAACGAAAAGCTTGGTGTAGCAAGTGCCCATTTAGTAATTTCAGGTGAGATTACTATTTAATACAAAGCCTTGGGCACTCGATGGAAGTGAACTTTTTTTACTGTAAGGTCTTAAGGACTACTCCCCATGGCCTATAATGTCCGAAAAGCGACTCCCACATGCTTACACAAATAAAGTCAAAGTACACGCACCCCACAATATATAAAATGCTTCTTTAACCCATTCAAACACCTTTCACTGAAACAATGAGCCTTTACATTTTCTTCCTAATTCTTTATTATATCATAGGATTTCAAAAAATAACCACTGTATCACTACTACTGATTCCTGATTTCAGGATTACTATCTAAAGATCGTTTTACTACAGTTCATGTTCCTAGATCACCATACTTGCCCATTGTCGTGTAGTAGTTCTCCTCTGCAAGTGTTCATATGTAAAAGGCAAGCAGGAGCTCTTAACTTTTTAGTAGAATAAAACCGTAGTTTAGCAGACTAGTGCGGTTATATAGGTTCTTAGATTTCTACCACCCAATTTCGACTACATACTTTCAGCAATATGTTGCATGGGCTCTGGTCGTATCCTGTATTGTAAGTTCGCCAATTTGCTTTGATGATATTCAATATTAAGGCAATGTACAGCTTTATAGATCGTTTTTGCGACTTTTTCATATTCATCTTCGGATCAAAATTGTTGCCAAACCTTTTTCTAAGTCCAGCTCACGTTTCAAAAATATCATAATTTTTCGCGTAAATATAGAGTCCAACGTCCGTGTGCTGGGCAGCATAGTCGGTAGTGCTTCGGCTTACCACGCAGCTGGTCGGGGTTCGAGTCCCCGTGGTGGGCACCCATTATTCACTTTATTCACATTAATCACAATTATAAATCACAAATTATCACATTAATAACATGTAAATATGTATATTGGAAAAACAAATAAATTGTAAATCCAGGCTGAAGGACCAGTATGGTCGATGGCCAGGTCTCAGGACCGAAAATACAATTTTTTTATAAAGTTATATAATAAATAATTAATATTGGGATATGTAATGAAGTCCAGCCGTTACCGAAACTACTTCCAAGTTTGTCATTTTGAACATGACCCATTATCAAAGGGAATATTTAACAACCCTATGGTAGTTAAATATTATTTGTATAAGATTTAGCTTGTGATACTTCCATATTCTTACTTTCTTGTATACTTTGTATAACGCTGTTTTATCTTCGCAATTTGCTCTCCCTACTCTTACTGTTTGTACTTGTTTCGAAGATACTTACGTCTTTAAACATGACTACGACGGACTGATTCGTTGGTACTCCTAAGTGTCGAGTATGCCATTTTTATTCCTAAAAAGTGCCCTCTACTTGAAATTTGCGACAAACGCAATGGGCCAACGCATTTGAAATCTTTGTCTTCGCCCTTTGCCCAAAGGGGCGATCTATTTGTGACTTCCGTCGAGCCCAACCTAATCCCCCCGTTTAGGACTTTCTTCAACCTCAACGGTGCCCTCCTACTTGAGGCATGCGTCAAACCCACACATATGTATAAAATGGTACATCCTTCTATACTTCCGTTTACTATCCTGTGCACTTACTATTGTGCCGTTTTATTCATGTTATTTGCTCTATCTCTACTCTGACTTTCTGTATTTCTGTCACTTCTTTCAAAGATGTTTACGTCATGAATCAGTCTATGCCACTGGTCGGCGACCTACAACTGATCCGTTGAACAGTAAAGTGTCACCATTCTCTAATTTCAGGTGACCCACTTCAGTTCTCGAAAAGTATCTACCCTCTATTTGAGATTTTGCGTCAAGCCCAAGGAGCTAATGCATTTGAAATGATCGTCTTAGGCTTTTTCCTTTCATTTGTGACTTCCGTCGATGCCAGGGGGAATCCCTGTAATGTTTTTTTGCGTTAGATTATTTTTCGTCACTTTGTAAAGGTCTATTCATAGAAATTACTAAAAGATAATATTTAAAATTGTAATTTGTGCTGTTATGTTTGTTCTAAAATTATCCCTCCACTCCACTCTTCATAAGGTAGTATATTTCGTTGTTTGTTGTTGTTGTTTCCTACTTGTTGTTTTGAAGACGTCTCACCATCAGGGGGAACATTTAATGAACTGTCAAAGTTGTAAAAACTTTTGTTCGTCGGTGGTGGCACGGGAGGCGGCATTGAGGACGTAATAAAACTGCAGCAAGTGGCATCAACTTTGCAGTGCAATGCGAAGGCACGCGAAAGTAGAGTACAAAAGCTTGCACAAAGCTGGAGTATGATTGCTCAAGGAAAATTGCTTTAGCGGCGTAATTGTGCAGTCGGGAAATTGGAAAATCTAAACTTGCCGTGGCCTTGAAGGCCGGAAGTTGATTCGCTAGGCAAATATTATTAAATTGTGGATATTGCTAAGAAGGAATCGTCGCAATATTCACATGCAATGCGGTTATTCAGATTTATTATGATTTTATTTCCTGTATGATTGGGTAATTTTCTTTTTCTATAGTATTATTCACGAAATATCTTTGGCACAATTTGCATAATACGTATAAAATAAACTTATACAGAAGCATTATAATCAGTTTTACTAATTCTAAGCCAAAGTTTGTTGGTATACGTGATTGTCTCATTCTGACGTCGAGTTGAGTCTAGGTTGTACTACTATTAGTGGTCTATTTGTATTTGTGCATGCTCTAATCTAACGATGATGTTTTAGGTGCGATTTTCGAACAGGGCACGGATGAGGTGCAGACGGCGTTCAAATTCGCCATGCTCAACCACAACCAGAATGCGACGGGACGCCGCATTGAGCTGCAGGCGTACGTGGATGTCATCAACACGGCGGACGCGTTCAAGCTGTCCCGACTTAGTAAGTACTTGTCAGTAAGCCGGAGCATGTCCACAAGGCGGGGGCATGCGGCGGGGGGTGGTCGACGGCGATGCGTACGCCAGACGAGAAGTGTTTTACTAGGGTATCTCCTTGGGGATTAGAAGTTTACAGTTAACTGGTGCAGCGCTTAGAAAATTGTTAATCTCTTTGGCGGCAACACAGCGCCTTGCTTTTGCTTTCGTGTCAGCAAAGGCTTTGCATGGTTGCGGCTTAAAGTATTCGTATTAGAAGATTGACTTTACAGGGCGTTAATATATCCCACTGCAAAATGGGGTTGATATAAGGCTTGATCCCGGCCCAATCCAGTCTCGCTACTCTTTGTGCATATGGGTTTTTCCGGGGACGAATCGCCCAACCTTCGTTCGCGTTTTTACCGTGAAGTCAGGAGTTCGCGGACGCCGCCGCAGCTGCTTGTTGAGTGGGGAGACCAAGTGGTCACCCATCCAACGCCCAGCTGCAACGTCCGATATTGCTTAACTGCAGTGATCTAACGAACACTGAGCTACACAACGTGGCAAGCCGCCGCTATTTCGATAAGTATAATTTGAAATTGAATGGATCAGGTTAGTAGGAGTTAGTAGGTTAGTGGATCAGGAATGAATAGTTTAGAGCATCACATACTTGATAGGTTGGTTAGGATAATGCGGGTTAGATTAGAAAACATTGAATTGGATTAATGAAGGAACCGATAGGATTAGAAAAGTTAGCATATGATAGTGTGGAGAGTTCGTTCTACCCGAAATTTATTGACTCCAAATGACTTGAGAGGTTGACATCACAATTAAAAAACGCAGTCCCCAAAGCCAACCTATGTACTTGTGCCACTATGGGTACGTCTGAGCTTACTCACCACACTCTTCCCCGCCAGTAATAACAAATTGATGGGGCTCTTGATGAGGATCGGAGTTAGGATGCTGCGGGAACTTCGGGACTTGGGATCACACCGGCACAAACATTGAAACACCAAAAAGGGACATCAGGGTGGGGGATTGTATGGAAAAATTTGACCGGGCTGGATTGAAGATTGTAGAACAAGTGTGCAAGAATACTTGAATCAGGTAAGAATCAGGTTAGGTTAATATCTCAAATTGAGATAGTTTAGGACAGATATTTTAGGTTAGGTCTGAAGAGCATAAATGGGATTAGCTTAGTATATAAATATTTATTCGATTACCATGAAAAAAAAATTTGTTAGTTTGACTTGTTGAACTGGGAAAACATTTTATTGGTGTTAAATTAAGGTAACCCTCCTCTTCTATAATTTGTCTCGCAGAGTTTCTATTTTGTCCCAGTATCCCAAGATATCGAAGGAATAGCTATGCAAATATAAGAAATCCCAAGAAATCTTAGAAAAACCCAAGAAATCTTAAGAAAATCAAAGAAAACAAACCTAACAATATCTAAGAAATCCCAAGAAAACCTACGAAATCCTGAGAAAACCTATGAAAACTTAAAAATCCCGGCAATCCCCTAGGAAAACTAAGGGAACAAAAGTCTTAGGATTTCTTGAGCTTTTCTACGAGACCATGGGACACTTAAGAATACCTATGAAATTCGGAGAAATTCCAATAAAATCTAGATAAACCAAAGGAATCCATAGAAAACCTTGGAGAACCTTCCAAGACTAATGAAAACCTGTAAAATCTAAAAAAAAAATCCTTGGTAAACCTAAGGAAATCTTTAAAAAATGGATGACTAGATTTTCCTTTTCTTTTTTTAAATTTGTCTCGCGGCGTTTCTAATTTGTCTATGAAGTCCTAAGGAAACTTAAGAAATCCCGATAAATCATAGGAAAACTAAAAGAAAGAAAACTATGGAAATCTAGTAAGTCTTAGGATTTCTAGGGGTTTTCTAGGAAACCATAAAACACCTAAGAATGCCAATGAAATACGGTGACATTCCAATGAAATCTAAATAAACCAAAGGTAAACCTTAGAAAACCTTAGAAAACCTTCCAAGAGTGAGGAAAACCTATGAAACCTGAAGAAAGCATACCAAAGAATACATATGTATATCTCGAAAGGAAGTTTAGATACCATCAATACTTTCTTGACATCTCTACCCTACTACCTAAAACAACCGCCCCAGCCCTAACCCTAACCCTGGCCAGTTCAGTCAGGTTAAATGAACTTTAGAAATTGAATATTAAATAACTGGGAGAGATTTAAAAGCGGGAGTAGTGAGTTTTAACGGGTGGGAATTAATTGAAGTGAAGGAGACGTGAATGATCAAAGAAAGGTCAGAGTGACTAGTATCTAGGTTTCTTGAGAACTATCAAGGAAGTTTATTTTCTTAAGAACTACGTAAAATATATTAAATAATATGCCTTATTTGAAAATTATATCACAGAGCGGAACTAATATAATTTATTTAAACCTAAAATAAATTATAACATAAGTTTCGTAAAATTAAGTAATAAGTTAAGACGAGATTTAAAAGTTTACACTACATAGATGTCACTATTACCTCAAAAATATGCTATGAAAATGGATTCACCGTATGACTCTCCTGTTTTCACTTTGCTCACATGTTACCACGCCGGGAAAAGTTGCAAAAGCAAAGTTTTCCACGCGCTCTCCTTCTGGGCTTGCCGCTTGATTTACACTTTTGCCTAAGTGCGGCGGCGCCCGCACACGACTGTTGGCAAATTGAAGAAAAGCGCAAAAAACGTCGATGCCAGCCGCTCTCTCCTGGCCGCAAAGTTTTACTTTACGTACTCCGCCAAACTTTAGCAAACTTTAAATAGTTTTCATTTACTGCAGTCGCAACATATTCGCATTGATGCAAAAGCAAGGAAAAACAATTTTTCAGCGCGACCTTTTCGCATTTCTTGTTCCCAAAAAGGAAGACGGAACAATGCTTATTTGTTATGTGCCATCACATGGCGTATGTCGGGCGCATTGTGTGCGTTTTTCGTCATTGTCAGTTTCTGGAAGAAGCGAAAATCACGGTGACTTTTCGCGCAAATGTCGGCGGAAACACTGGACGTAAATGGCACGAAATGCATCGTGCGCTTTTAAAAGTGCACAAAAAAACGTACTGAAGGCGAAGACAAAAGACGAAGGAGGGCTGAAATACACGTTGCGAGTAAAATCGGCCGACTTTCGAAGGAAGAAGATGGAAGAAGAGTAATGCGCCTAATCGTAAACTCAATGAAGCACGAATCTCACGAATCTCGCCGGCAATGGGTGCTAATGGCTTCCCACAGGATTCGGTGGCCTTTTGCCTTCGATTATTCACGTTCACCACAGTTTGATAATGCTTAGCTCTTTCATCGCTGATACTTTCACGGAAATCTCTAGGAGTTTGATGCTTTTCCTGATGTTTTCTAGCGTTTATTAATAGTCGATTGTAACAGCTGGCAAAATTTCTACGAATAGTTTCTAAAATTTCGATGACATCTGTAGCGACTTATTTTCGCTTTGGCTTTTGACAATCCAATAGAAGTAATGCTATATATTATTATTATTTTGTATTTAATGAATAGTAGGACCTGCTGGCATTTAATTATTATCAAAGTGTTTCACTATTTCTTCAACAATATAAATAGATAATAGTACAAATGAAATATATACATATTTTTCATTTCATTTGCAGTGGCTTACGTAATAGCTGCCAATTTTTCGTACATTGTTCGCTTAACGGGATTATTCAGGTTTTCTACGTGGCATTTTACTTCTCCGGGGCGTTCTACGAACAAATACAAATCTCGATGCGAAACCAAATGGTGCAGTGTTCTTATTGCACATACAATATATATGTCAGAGACTCCCGCTATGGACGCGTAACGCTCATGCGACTCATGTAAAGCCGCAGGTCAAAGAAAATTTGAAATTTAAATAAACAAACCTCAAAGGGCTAATTTAAAAAATAAACAAAAAAAATAAAAAGGCCCACGCCAGAAAGACCTTAAAGGTCGATAGGCTTAAACTTATATTTATTTTTAAAAAGGTCCATCTCTCAAGAAAAAACAAAACACACATTTTTGAAAAAGCAAATTTAAAATCAGATTATTAGCTTCCGAAATATACGTCGCCAAAAATCGATCCTCTGATGGCTCTCATTCACCAGCTTACTCCCCAAAGCACGCACAAAACTATTGTTAAAATCCTAAAACCACAAATGATAAACAACTAAACAATTGATCGAAAATCGAAGTGTTTTGAAATATTTATCAATTTTCCATATATTGATAACGTAACTTTTCGAGTAGTCGGCCCGAAAAGTTGGCCCAAAATTAATACCAAAACTTTCACCATCGTAAAAAAGTTTTCATCGTTTCGCAGCGGTGATAGGGGCAGAACGTAACGTAGGAAGATTAAAATGAAAAGCAAAGTAAGTGGGAAACATAGGAAATTACCCTTTTTGTCGGCGCTGTCTTCGTTTTGGTGGTGAGCATCGAAAAGCGCCGAGCAAAGCGTTTTCCGTGCACGTTGTTACTGCCGCCGGCTACAGCCTTCGGTGGCGGTAAAGAAGGAAAAACCTATTGCGCTAATGTGTCATAAATCACACCCGCTGTGGCGGTACGAAAACAAGCGTAGGCAACATCGCAACGCACGCCGGAAGCTCTCGGGCGACGGGACGCGCCGCCGCCGTTGGAGGCGGTGGGAGGAGGACGGAATGGGAGAAAAAGGTGTTTTCCTGCCCGCGCGTCCGGATTAACCGCATTTGCGTTCGCACTTATTCGCCGATTAAATTGCCTCGTATTAAATTTACGCTCACAATCAGTATACAATAGTGGGCGAGATAAAAGGTCGGCAACAAATTTTTAGCGATGTTTATACAAATTGCTGTGTTAATTTATTTTGGAACTATTAGAGATCGTAATATAGACGTTGGAAGAGACTGGTTTTAGAGCAAGAAAGAGAGTTTTTTTTGCTCGTTTGATCTTATTCTAATCATGGGGAATGTCTTAAATTTTCGGCACTTTCTTCTTGTGACGTATTAACGTATTGTCGGTATAGTTTCTTAAAAGTCATTTTTATCTCTGCAATAGATTCCTATTTATATGATATTATTTCATTCTTTTAAATAATTCTATCTATAATTACAATTAGCACTGTAATTGAATTCGATTATTTGGAAAAAAAAACAATTACGTTTAGTTTTATTCCACTTGCATGTATGTTTCTAACAAATGTGATCGAATTTCTCTGGTTCTGATTCCTCTGAAATGCATGTTGCCCATTTTTCTTTATAAATATACAACAAAATACTACAATATAGCCCACCTGGGCAGCACAGTCGGTAGTGCTTCTGCTTACCACGCAGCAGGACGGGGTCGAGTCCCCGGGGTGAGCATCCATTACTTCACAATTATAACTCACAAAAATCACATTAATCCACACCTATAAAAACCACACAACAAGAAAATCATCATTAAAATCACATTAATCCACACCTATAAAAACCACACAACAAGAAAATCAACATCTCTTCAAAAATCATCACCCAACAATCGCAAATATGCGCAACCCACAACACTCAATTCACATGATACAAATCGCAATAATAACATGTAATACAAATACATAATAAATATAAATCCAGGCTGCAGGACCAGTATGGTCGATGGCCAGGTCTCAGGACCAAAAATACAATTTTTTCTATTACTACAATATAGTAATAACCAATCGAGTTTGATATTAATTGAATTATCTCTGCGGCATGACATTCGAAATGAAGTTTAAAAAGACCAAATTATATCAAATTTACTTTACTTTAGTGGGGATTCAGCAGTTAACTAAACTCATGACTCCCGTAATATGGGCGCTAAAGTGTCAAGTTATAGTTACGCCACTTGAGATCAAAACCTTTGAACAACAGCTACAAATGTTTATTTTACTATGTTTGCCGATATTGAATTACTCTGATAGATAGTCTGATACGGCCACATTACATTCGCAAAGAGAAATTACAGGTAAATTTGACATAATCTAGTGTTTTAAATTTCTCGTGGTCACGTCGAAGAGATGATTTTTCTTATACCAAGACTTTTATCATTATTTTTACATTATATTCAAGCATTTCGTTATATTAATAATTAATGTATATATTTTAATGGCTATCAACCCTAAGGTTTTTCCGCCGTGTTACGTACAAACATTTGTACAAATATTTGTATGATTACTATTTGTGTTGTTTTTTTTTGATGTGTAGTAGTTGCTGTGTAGTAGTAGTTGTGGAGTAGTAGTTGTGTGTTGAATGTTGAGTGTTGAATGTTGAGTGTTGAATGTTGAGGGTAGAATGTTGGGTGTTGAAT
>JAODAC010023604.1:0-17665 GCA_027575185.1 Mimaenictus wilsoni
CGACCTATGCGGTCCTTCAGCCTGGATTTTCATACATCTTACATTTTGAAAATTAAAAATGAAAGTTAAATACAAGACATTCTTATTTAAGATAATTCAATAATACAAAAGCTTATAAATTAGAATTATTCGATGAGAACAAGTGAGAGCAAAGGGAGGGAGACGTGATGTTCACTGGAGTTTCGGTGATAAAGGAACACAGAAGATCTAGGAACTTAGGCTAATTATTTAGCCATTTCTTTATTTTAGTTGACTTTGTATAGAAAACCGATCTCGAAAATGTATGTCTTTATCTGTTCAAGGTTCAACCAGAAATGTCATATTTACATTTTTTTGACTGCCGTATTCCATATCAGATGTCTCTTATTATTGAACCCATTAATATTGTTGTATAAACTTTAATACATCTATCCATTATTAGACAGGGTCTCCCTCTTTGATTCTTTAATTTCCTTGTGGTCACCTTCGCCGGTAGCCAATCCATATCAGGAGTTTCCTTCGGTTCACTGCAGGTAATTGGGGCCAGATGACTGCCACTATACGTGGGGTCACTGGCCATAATGATAGATTTTAATTTATTAACTGATGTGATCACACTAGTTTAAATAGAAATTGTGGTATACATTTCTATATATTCGCAGCGATTGTCAAGCACGTGTGCACCGTGTGACTGCTCGTGGCGAACTCTTTAAATCTTTTTTTTTTGATGTAACTCGTAACAGAATTAATCAAAATATTTTGTATAATAATTTATTGAATCAAGGGCTGTCTCCTCCATTAAATTTAAATTTTGTGCCAGCTTCTGCTCCTCCTCTAAGTTTTGAATCTCTCTTTGAATTTTCAAATAAATCATCTTTTAAAATTTAATGTCATGTTATTATTTGAATGCTCACCCATACTTTTGCCGTTCTGCTGTCAGTAATGTCAGCAGTTTAAGTTGATACATAACCTGCTTCTTTTATGTGGAGTTAATTCTGGTTCAGAGGGCCTTGTTGCCAAGAGCCATAAATCAGCAAGAAGAAGAAGAAGAAGAAAATAATTTCTGACAGTATATCGACGTTATAGGCTAGGTTTAGACTGTTCGTTAGTACGTCACACAGTCGTTAGGGGAACAATTAAGATATGCTAGGGAATAAGATGAATTGAGGTTATAGTGAGTTTTCGTTGTTTCGTCTGATTAATTTATGTAAACACAAGTTTTTGAGTTATTTAAACGTTAACTATGTAAAAAATGTTGAATGTATCAGTGGAAAACTCGTAAAATAGTTTTAACCGAGTTCTGAAAGCAAATTAAATGAACTAAAAAAATGATCTTGAACATTATTGGACTGTGGTTTTGTGATAAATTTAGTCAAAAATCCGGTATTTTGTTTATTTGAACGTTATCTATATAGAAAATGTTAATAACGGGGAAAACCCGTTAATATATTTTTCATCGAATTTGATGAGTTCTAAAAGCAATTAAGCTAATTAAATCAATTGAAGAATGCAACACTTTTTGACTGAAACATTTCATAATTTAAGATGTACATTTTTTACAAATTTGCATTTTATTGTATGTAAAATAGTTTTGTTAGCATTATCTCATAGTTTGTTTATTTTTACCGCAGGTGTTTTTTACAGGAATGTGTTTTTTTTCGAGATTATTTGCATTTTTTCTACTTATGTTATACAATAAACACTTTTGATTAAGAAATGTCATACATATTCTACGGATTTTCATTTCCGTACTGGAAACACGTAGTTCTAGGCAAGTCAGTGTGTAAATGTGTCTTACAAGGAGGAGCAGCCGACTGATCCTCTCACGAGATTTGTTAGATTTGCTCTAAAATCTTAAAATCTAAAATCAAAAAAATTGGTACACATGAAGAATAAGACTAGAAACTAATTATACTCGAACAGTTTGTCATGCTTGTAAGAAATGAGTAGCGTTCCAAGATCATGATACAATATATTATTATATTCTAAACTCTAACGCATAGTTTACGTCGTTATTTAAGTTTTGCTACATTATCATACAGTAGTCAGATTAATAACATGCTTTTGTGGGATCTTTTCGGCTCGTTATAGTAATATTATATTATAGTAATAATTATAGCAAAGGTGGTGACCTTTGCTAGTTGTTTTTCTTTGTGTTTGTGCAAAAAATATGTAGAAAAAGTGTAACGATGCGCCTACGATCGCGCGCTATCTCTGCCTCCACGCCTCCAAGTCATCGGCAGTTGCAATGCAATTACGCGAATTATCGTGTTACTGTGTGACAAGTGACAATAGTCCTCATGGGTTTAGCCATATTGTTGTAGAATTTTCGCGGGGCTCTATCCCGAAAGCCCGAAAAAGTTATTGCAATTTATTGCCCTTGCTGACTTTTCAAGTACGGTTGACCGCACCTTCATTGTTAAGTTAATCGTTTACAACACCGAAAAAATAATATACGCACTGGGTGTTGCAAACCCGGTTTTTCTACCTGACCGCGCTATTAAAAGAGAGAGACTATCCGTCGCGCTCACTTTCACTACCATCCGGCATTCGTCCCTTCGTCCGAGCTGAGCTTGTCACGCCAGCGCGTCGCTGCTGGCACTGCGCGTCGCTGACGTCTTCGGGGTTTCTTTGTCATATCTTATGTATAAAAAGGAGATAGGTGATGTTCCAACCCCTAAGAAAGATATGCCAGGTACAAGATATTGTCCATCCTTGTCGCTCTCGCATCGAATATATCACGCCTGCATATTTCCACGGAATCGATCCGCCTAGAAGATTATCTAGATAGAAATCTCTCTCTTTCAATAGCGCGATCAGTTTTTGGAAACATTCAGTCCTCTTTATTGCGTACTTGAAACTCCGAAATTCGTATGATTATTGGGTTTTACAACTTTATATTACCGAATAGTGCTTTCGGGGATATGGGCATGTCCCCTGTGCAATCATATAAAATACACATTTCGCGTTTCTTTATCATAAATTTGAGCGCATTTGGTAATTAACCTTAGGATTGTCGGTTTAAGTTTTACCCGCAAACTTTTTTTAAATTGTGTGGTACAATGTGCCGTTGATTGCAATTGATGAGGAAGAACTAATAGATTTATTTATCCCATTAAGTAAAGACGATTTAGACGCGTTTTTCTCGAAATTTACCCACTTTGCTGGGTGCCTGAGTGCATTCAGGATGCGACTAATGGGCATATAATACTTGCAATTACATGATTCACGCGTTCTTATCCATCGTAAAAACTAAATATTATTGTCATGTTTAGGTGTCTTAAAACATGACATGAAATTTCATCATTTCTTAACAATGAAAGAAAAATTATGTATGTTTAAGAATTGAGTATACAGAATTACATATTAATATGAATAAAACACAACAAAAAACAACAAGTATACGGATTGGGTGTTAATCTTAGCGTGAAGTTATTTTTCATTTCGTATAACTTGAACACTTAATGATCACGTATTCGTATAGATATTATAAACTTGGCAACATTGCATGTTTTATTCGAGGCTCCACCTAGTTCAGTCTCGTCACGCTGGCAACGTATTATTTTTCCCTCGAAGCTCCGCCCAAACACATGTTATTAAGTAGTTGAAAATAAACGAAAGTATTATCTCTATATGATTAAGTACAAAATATAACGAATTAAATAAAAAAAGGAGCGTAAGTACATAGATTGAGTGTTAATCTAAGCGTGAATTGAATGTTTTTAGCGGTCTTTTGCACGTATTGCAATTGGCGTGGAAATTATTTAATCGTATCTTGGAGAATGAATTATTCATGTGATCTTTTCTAACCTTGCTTTGCTATTCACGTGTTAATTGATTGTTTTTCTGTGGTTAATGACTTGATTTCTATAGTTTTATTCGTTGTTTATATTCTGCTATAATTATTTTTGCATTTCAAAGCTTGAAAGTATTTTTTCTGATTTATAATATCTTTTAAGAAACTAAACGAAAAAAGTGGTGCATTATTTTGTAGCAAATTTCATCCTGAAACGAATGGTGTATGATTTATTATCATAGGATTATGGGAAATATTACAATAATTGCCATTTGCAAATTTACAGTCACTTTTTTGGAAAACTTGATTATTTTTCGCATATTAGATGTTTTAATAATTACACAACCATTGGGCTTTATAGATGATATAAAAAAAACATTAATTGGAGAATAAATTATTGTTAACATTACCTTGAATCAGTTGATACATAATTTATGCTCATAGAGATAAGAGAAAGATGAGAAAAAATGGAATTTTTCAGTCGAGTCAGTTTTTGTAATCGACGATGTTGATTTTATTAGACTCAACTTCAACCATCAATAATATCGTTCCTAAAATGTAATTGTTTGCCCACCTGGGCAGCATAGTTGGTTGGTGCTTCGGCTTACCACGCAGTCGGACGGGGTTCGAGTCCCCGAGGTGGGCTCCCACATGTGTGAATTAATTATTTAATTAATTCACACAAAATCCACACCATTAAAATTCACAGTACAAGAATCACAACAATTACAAATCACACATCAAAAATCACATCAATTGCAGTATGCGCATCTCACGACAGCTACAACAAGCAAAAACCACGAGGTAATCTCAAACACTCAACAAGGAATCAACACAACGCAAAAAATCAGCAATAACAACATCAAAAATTATCATGTAAAATATAAATATAATAAATAAACATGTATCCAGGCTGAAGGACCAGTTAGATCGATAGCCAGAGGTCTATGGACCAAATACAATATTATTTTTTGTAATTGTTTTTATTTCCTATTTTTATTACACCACGACTCTCTTCATGCTGTAGAGATGTCAACTTTCCACCAAGTATCGATACTTTTTGGTATCGATACTTTTGAAACTTCGATACTTTCGATAACCAAGTATCGAAGAAAAGTATCGATACTTATTGATATCGAAAATACACATTGGCGCCATCTGTTAATGTATTTTCTAATTATTTTTTACTCGTTACAGTAATCTTTCAGTATATTATCAACCCCATTTTTCTGATGTTACTACATTTTGAGAATGAATATTAGCGTAATTCCTAAGTAATAAAATTAATGCTTGTTAAATTACTGATTGAGTAAATTACGGCTAAACTAAGTTTTTATCAAAAAGTGTCAAAATTGAAATGAAATTGAATTGTACGAAAGTATCGATACTAATTGTAAGGATCAAGAATCGAAATTTCGCTTACAATTAGAGAACGTTTACCATTCTAATTAGTGGTTGTGATTAACAGATGGCCTCAGTGTAGAGGCATGTCAAAATAGTATCGAAAATGACCGATTCGATATTATCGATAAGTATCAGAAATTAAAGTTCTTAAATTAAAGCGGCGACTTGCCTCGTTGTCTCCACAACGGTACTCGCTAGATCACCGCAGTAAAGCAACGTCGGACGTAGCTGGACGTTGAATGGGTGACCACTTGGTCTCCCCACTCAACAATCGGCTGCGGCGCCGTCCGCGAACTCCTGACTTCGCGGTAAAAACGCCAACGAAGGTTGAGCAATTCGCTTGCAACGGTCCCCGGAAAACAACCCATATGCACAAAGCGTAGCGAGACCGGATTGGGCCGGGAGAAAGTTACTAATCCCTTACACCACTACGTTGTAGAAAAAGGTTGTTGATTATATATTCTTAAATTTAATGATTACAATGCAATAAGCAATAATTTTTATTTATTTTTGATATAATGTAAATGTCTACTGGCGAATGCTTTTTGTAAGGAAATTGTTAAACGCCAAAAATAAAAGGTTATCTACTACTACTACAATAAGCAGAAAAATAATAAACAATTAAATACACATACAAATAATAACAAAAACCCAATTTGAGCTATAGCAATATCCACGAGTCACTTCTCATACCGGTCTCCTCCACCTTCTTACATTTACCAATGTGCTGATTGATGCCAATCCCTTTCATGACTCTTCCAACCACACCTCTACTCGTTTTCCTCTCCTACCCTCCTTCAAAGCCCATTCCACCTTCATCTCAACCCATTCCCCTGCCAGGTGTTCCCAGGTACCCGGTGTGTACTCGGGCCCCATCCATCCCTTACGCCCTCTCTCCTCCGGCCCACATCTCGCCCTTGCCAGAATCAGAATTCTAAAAAGTATCGATATTTCGTGAAAAGTTGACATCCCTAATTCATGACTTCTACCCATGTTCAGATAGGTTTCCGTTTTTTCTCCATGTCATCCTACTTTTCGTTAGGACGGTTCGTAATCTCCACAACGCTTGTAAAAGTTTGTGAAGCCCGACCAGTTTAATTACCCAGGCTTTGAGCAAACTAGCAACAATAACTATCTCCTTTTAACTACATTCGTTAGACAAGGGTAGGCATAGAAGCCCAAAGCCGAAGTCGCCGGTGTGAACGATGCCTAAAGAAAATCACGGTACTTTGGAAGTCTTGACTGTGGAACTGTAGCTTGAAAACTAACCGGTCTATAAAAGCATGGTAAGCGCTGTCCTCAGTCTATAAATCGTCTGGTACATTTTTCGAGCTGCTGCAAACTCAAACTCCCTAACAGCGCTTAGGCGCGAACCGATCCTGTTAAGTCAGGTCCCGTGCAACACCGGAAAATAAATTAATGATATTCTTTTTCGGCCAATATTAATGTATGGCTGTGAAGTATAGAGCCACATTATAAGAATGCTAGAAGGTAGAATTTCCGAACGAATCATGAACGGTCAAATGGTGGGGAGGAGGCCGATTGGAAAACCAAGGAAGAGGATGAAGTAAATCATGATGCAGAACAGATCCTCAAACTAAGAAGATGGAAGGAAGTGGTACAGGCCAAGGAATAATGGAGGAGGAAGATGGGCCATGAAAGGGGGACACACACTCCCGCGTAACACGTATTGTAGCATGGCGGGAAATTCTTTTTTTTTCTATTATTTAAAAAAATAAATAGTCTCATATGTTCATGTTACCGGAGATTATTAAAAATAAAATCACTTGACAAATTTTATCTTACATTTATCTCATTGACTTTCAGTATAGGTCTATTGAAAGTCAATGAGATATTATTTGAGCTCAGTTTAATGAATTCTTTTATAGCAACATTATACAGATATAAACAATTTTATCAACCATCCGAATATCAAGATAAATTGTTTATACAACAGATAACAATCGACCAAAGTCATTTCCTACTTTTGGTCCTTAGGAACATAAATGACTTTATAGAAAGAACAACTTGGTAATAGATGGCGCCAGAGGTTTTTGGGCGTTGCCGGCGTTTAGCTAACCGGAACAAGTGGAACCGGAACCTATGAGAGAGGCGGTTACTATTAGAATATAACAGTGGTGTTGTGCGCAACCCCTATGTCGCGAACCAACGTCGCCGGCCCTGGTTGATGGCGCGGTGAACGCGCCGGGTCCAATCGTCGGTATTAACCACGACTTAATTAAATGGGGACGTTTCTGAGTGGCAGCCCTGTTGCGTAGCGCGGTGAACGCGCTGGGTCCACAAGCAGATAACGTCCTGAAGATTACAGGCCGACAAGCTACCCGCTGTCTGTGTTGTCGCGTAAGGGAAGGTGTATAAAAGATGCAGCTCATTCGGCTTTTGGATAACAACTGATTTTATTATGTAAAAATCTAAACGTTGAAGCGGTGCGTATTGCCCACACATAATCATCCTTGCGGTACCACCATTTCCTTACTCTATTCTTAAATCTAGGTGGTGGTGAGGCAGAACCCTCCCTCACGCCACGCTTCTCTGGCATTCGGACACACCCTGTTAAACGCTTGCACTCTCTCTCTCTCTCTCTCTCTCTCTCTTCGGGTGTATCCGACCTCGGGCCTAGGCGCACAAGCCGACAGCACCACAAGTGTCTACTGAGACCCGTCTGGTGGTGAGAAAAGCTAGACCTATGCAAGGCGCCAGCCCGTCGCGTCATCCACTCCTATCTCTGGGTGTCTTGTAAAAAAAATTGTATTTTTGGTCCTGGCCATCGACCATACTGGTCCTTCAGCCTGGATTTATATTTATTATGTTTTTGTATTACATGTTATTATTGTGATTTGTATCATGTGAATTGAATGTTGTGCGATGCGCATATTTGCGAATGTTGTTGTTGGGTGGTGATTTTTGAAGAGAAGTTGATTTTCTTGTTGTGTGGTTTTTATAGGTGTGGATTAATGTGATTTTTGTGAGTTATAATTGTGAAGTAATGGATGCGCACCCCGGGGACTCGAACTCCGTCCTGCTGCGTGGTAAGCAAAAGCACTACCGACTGTGCTGCCCAAGTGGGCTGGGTGTCTTGTGTTTATCGTATTCGTATATTTCATTCTTAATAACCCAGAGATTATTGAAGTGTGACGAATTCCTCCACTTTACCGCAATAATATATAAACTTAGGAAGAGACTAAACAACTTGGCGTCATACATAAATAAACAATAGACACGCTGCACCGGTATCGCGGGTTCTGCATTTCGCCAATGCAACGGGCTAGCTACCCCGTGCTACCGAGTGTCCTTCTTCGACTTTGCGCTTTTCTCTCACGACATTCACGCCGAAAAGAACTATCGCATTCCAGTTTTCTTGGGAATGGAGCATTGCTCTCGGGTCGCCGCCAGAAGTTTCATTCGTTCTTTGAACCATGCTGGGCAGATTCCAAGGGTGTGTCTACTACGCCAAGTGAGCAATGGTTGCACATTCTACTGACCCTCTTGCCAAATCTGTGGAGGTACGACGCGAAATGGCCATGGAAGGTACTGGGTAAGGTAGTGGTCACAGTCTTCATGCGGACACGCTAGGCATGCTGTTACGGATGGTATCCACCGCTTGAGCCATCCTGATGTGGTGATGTTACTCCATCCGGTGGACCATTCCTCTGTTATCCCAAGGGGCGCATTAATTTCCTCGCCAATTCGTCGTCGGTAGCTTCTGTGTCGCTTTGGCGCTAGAGGTGTTTTCGACTCCTAAAAGCCTCGATACTTTTCAGAATAGATCTATTCAATGCCGAAACCTTGATTTGTTTGTAAAATTTGCATTAAAATTGTCCTAGAAAGAGATTTTTTTCATAAAATTTACAAAATGATAAGTCAACTAATATTCATTCATTCTCTGATTTCGTGCAATATTTTCAACGAAATACCACGAATCCAACAGAAACAAGAAAACGTTTTTGCGCTAATCGTTTGTGTATTCCACCAACCCGTGCAGTGCAATCGGCATGCGAAAAAAAGATTATAAACAATGGCATATACGTTCAGATAAACATCAAACAAATTCGCCAAACACACGCCGGCGACGGTGTGGCCAGGTTCGAAGTGAATTAAGTCGCGTTTTTATGTTGTGCATAATTGATTCGGTCGTTTCACAGTGAGCTATTGCTCACTTTTTAATTATTATTATTATTTTGTTGTTACATCAATTTTTCTACGTTTAAAACGCTTACAACCCGTTTGGTTTCAACAGGACTTACTGTGGAAGTCTGTTGGAGATTAGGGCATTCGGTCGACGAGATATACGCAATTAAAGTCTATTGTAAATCAGACCGAGTATGATGAGTATGGACTGAAGTGTTCCAAGTGTTTGATTTGTTTGATTTTTGGATTTTTTGGTCTCGCGTTGATTTTGTTGGTGCGACGTATTGTTTTATTTTTACGTTGATTAACGACGCATCTCGCGATTTTTCGAGTGTCTCTCATGTTTGCATTGTGACGATTGTGTTTGGTGTGCATTCGACGGTTTTTCGATATAAACCACCGCCATTGATGTGCGCAGCGCACTTAAGTCGCGCGGTTGCTTGCAGCCCCGCGCCATTGCGTTCCGAATTCGCGACAATTTCGTGGATTTTTATTGTGGTAAGTCATCAACAACAATAAAATCATTGTTTCTAATTGTAAGTTTTCTTATTGTTAGTGTTATAATTTACTACAAATCAAAGAAAAGAAACGTCTGTTTACAATCTGTTATAGTGTTTAAACTCCTGCTTTCTAAAAGGAGAAGATATAAACTTATTTGCTACAGATAGTTTTCAAATGAAAATATTGTAAAATTTAGCTATAATTGGTATATCTGTTTAGTCTGTCTGTTTAACACGAGTTAAATAGACACAAGTTTAGTTTCAACTCATTTTCAGTGAAATTTAAACTTGGCAACATTGCGTTTTTTCTTCGAGACTCCTCCTGGTACTTTTCGTCAATCTGGCAACACTTTGCTTAACTTTCGAAGCAACGCCCAAACACGTTTTCTTTACTTTTCAATGAAATCTTATAGTTTTATCAATTATATCCGTCTTAAAAAATATATTTATTTATTCTATCGGTATAAATTAATTTTATTGGTGTAAACTATATTGAATAACATACGAATTTTATGTGAATGGATATTAGAAGGAATATTTCATGTATTTCTACTTATAAAACAAGAAATAATAAAAAAAAGAAACTTGTAGTTATTACTGAAAGTACCCAACAAGTATTATGACAAAAATTCGCCGGCCATCGCACAGTCCGGGTAGCTCAGTCGGTAGAGCATTGGACTTTTAATCCAAGGGTCCAGGGTTCAAGTCCCTGCTCGGGCGACCTCTTTTTAATTGATTTTTCAAAATCTTACAAAAAACTTATTCAAATTAAACTGAACTTATTTATTTCAAAACAAATCTTTATTTATGTTCGGGCAAACTAAAGAAGGGATTCGTTAAGTACGAATCGCCATATTAATATTGACAATTTGAACGACTGCAACAAAGTCATTGATATATCTAGATGTAGCAGACAAGTAATGTTATATAACTGTGGGGATGTTGTACGCAGGTTCGATGATGCTCACGGTTTAACCCACGTATTCGAAATTACAAAGTTCTTTATTCACAAATGAAGGTTACGTAGTTCAGGGGTTGGATGAATTTCGATTCATTCTGTCTCCAACCCTGAGTAAGTTCACATTCATTTTCTCTACCGATATCTCTCGCATGTAATCGTGACTTAACTTGTATAACGTGTAATTGTGGCGCCATTTTGAACTACGTAACCTTCATTTGTGAATAAAGAACTTTGGGCTCTATCCCGAAAGCCCGAAATATTTATTGATATTCATTGCCCTTGTTGACTTTTAAAGTACGGTTGACCGCACCTTCATTGTTACGTTAATCGTTTACAACACCGTTCCTTCGTCCGAACTGAGCTTGCCACGCCAGCGCGTTGCTGGCGCGTCGCTGCTGGCACTGCGCGTCGCCGACGTCTTCGGGGTTTCTTTGTCATATCTTAGGTATAAAAAGGAGATAATTGATGTTCCAACCCCTAAGAAAGATATGCCAGGTACAAGATATTGTCCATCCTTGTTGCTCTCGCATCGAATATATCACGCCTGCATATTTCCACGGAATCAATCCGCCTAGAAGATTATCTAGATAGAAATCTCTCTCTCTTTTAATAGCGCGGTCAGTTTTTGGAAACATTCAGTCCTCTTTATTGCCTATTTGAAACTCCGAAATTCGTGTGATTATTGGGTTTTACAACTTTATATTACCCAATAGAGCTTTCGGGGATATGGGCATGTCCCTAACCTCTCAAGTCAGCTCTACGAAATACAGAAAAGTAGGGAGGCATAAGGGTGGTGGTGACCATGCTGAGTTCCCTCTAATAGTGATAGGCAAGAGAGAATAGAGTGAGTAAGTAACAGTAAGTAAATGTTAGAAGGAATGAAAGCGACAGCTGTGACAAAGATTTAGGTCCTCTGCGAAGACTGTGCAGGCAGAAACAAGAAGAAGAAAAGTATGAAAAGTCACACCTAGAAGAAGTACATTTCTATGCACAGAGATATTTACAATTATAGGAATTATTTACACATGAAAAATATTTGCATTGCGAATCAATCGCTACATAACGATACGAGGGTGGAAACAGCGTTTTTGGCCACGGGTGTAGCAAGAGCCAGAGCACCAATAACTGTATACCCACCACTATCGCTACTTTTTCGTAGGTTTTAGAAAATGTTTGTTCCAAACTCATCTTAATGCACAAAGCTTAATAAAACGAAGACTTGCTGACGTGCGTTGTTGGTACATTTCACTAGTTGCTTGTCCTAAAGATTTTGACGCACTCTTACTGCTAATGTCTTCTTAATATATAAGTCTTAATCATATGAGCCCATGATGACTATAAAACAAAAGTATGTGTCTTACTGAGTTTCATTAGCAGCTTCTACAAGCGTGCTCCAAAGTATTTTCGAGCACGCTTCTTGATTTTGGCGCACGCTTACTTCAAAACACTTGTTTCCACCCGCAACAGGGTTCATCAAAGTCGTCTTTTGATGCATACATACGAAAAAGATAGGAAAGCATGAATTAAATTAAATTGAAAAAGAAAATGATAATGTCCTCGACTTGTTTTGAATTGGCAACCACATTACAAGTACGGTATGCAACCAATTACGCCTCGAAGGTACATAATCCCCTAATAATTACAATTTTCAGTAAATTATGTTTAAATAATTAGAAATTTAGGTTATTTTAGGTATGATGTGACTTTTAGAAATATACCGAAGGAAGCACAATTTCTTTTAATAACAGAATTGTTCAAAAAGATTAGAATCAAAATATACTAATATTTTTAACTTTTCAAGTGTTTATATCAGATCTATATATGTTATCATTTTCCAATGCATATCACAGAGACACTGCTTATCACAGCGACTGATAAAGTGTTACTTGTTCTATTACGTGTATTATTACATTTCCTGTTTGACTAATCTTTTTTGCATTGAGAGAGACAATCCCGTGTCAGACGTACAAGGATGCAAACTAAATTATGCAAACTAAATTCAGCGTTTCAGTCTCACAATCACAATCCGTATTTTTTCTAAATCATTGTATGCTAATTTTTTTTAGTGAGAGATGAGATAATTTAAACAAACACAACTTGATTAGATGTAATTAACTTTAAGTTGTGTAATATTATCGCATGTTTTTGTTATTTTATATTTCTAATATGATAATAGTGTGTTGATAATGTGAAAGTTTAGTTGCGAGAAATTAGATGTTCGTCATATTGTTGTTCTTGGAAGATATTTGTAAAAAATATTTACAGGTTTCGAGGATTTTCTTTGTAGGCAATCAATTATTCTTGTATACTAGGTTGCATTATATTGACAAAAAGTAACCTAGAATTAATACTATTCAAAAGTAAATAACAATTTAAGTAACAATCAAAAAATGACGGAAAATTTGCAAATATGTCGAAAACTTACAAAAAGGAGGGAAAATAAGATGTGTATACCATTTCGGAAAATGGCAAATTTGTCCCAGGTTCTAAAAATGACGAAAAATAACACAAAATTCAAAAAATGACAAATATAACTAAATACACCTATCCCCCGATTTACACGGTACTTGTTTACACGTTTTCGCTTCTACACGATTTTCCAAATAAGTTTTTTTTGTTGTTATCGCACTCTACTAAAGGCTACTGTGATTGAACACGTGCGCTATGTACACATCTCACGGGGAATCCCGAGCTTATGTGCTGACTTGCTGCACACGCACTCTGTGTCTGTATTTCTTCGCATTAAATTAAAGTTTTATCTACGGAAAATTGTATTTGAGTGAGTTTCACAGTTTCAGAAAGATTTAATGTTCCATATTCGTAAATTATAAGTAAGTGCATAATTTAGATTATTATAAATTAACGGCTGTGAATAAAGTAAAATTCAGAGGGAAAAATGCGGGAAATTTTGGACGGACCTCCTGTCAATGCATTTTATTTTCATTTCTGTGTACACCTAAAAATATGGAAAAAAAATCACAACTGTTATGTAAAATTATGCATTTTCTGCAAGCTTTTCGATTTGCACGGTTTTGACTTGACAATTTTGAATTTTCGATTTACACATTTTTCTCGTTTTTTAAATCGGCGGATAGGTGTATGACAAAAATGTCGAAAATATCGAAAAAGATAAAAATGTAGCCCATCTGGGCAGCACAGCCGGTAGGGCTTCAGCTTACTACACAGTCGGACGGGGTTCGAGTCCCCAGGGTGCGCACCTATTATTCACAATTACAATTCACATTAATCCACACCTATAAAAACCATACAACAAGAGATCAACCACTCTTCAAAAATCACACTCAAAATCAACAATCGCAAAATGTGCGCAATACACATGATACAACAACAGCATCCACAATCACAATATTAACATGTAAATATGAATACATTAAATACAATAAAAACGCAAATCCAGGCTGAAGGACCAGTATGGTCGATGACCAGGATCAAAAATACAATTTTTTTAGATGAAAATGTCAAAAAAAATCTAAACGTTACGAATTCATCGAAAAATTACAAACATGTCGAAACATGTTAAACATGAAATATAATGGTATGACAATGTGAAAGTTTACTTGCGAGAAATTAGGTATTCGTCATATTTTTATTCTTGGAAGAAATTTCTAAAGAAAAACCTGTTAATTTCAAGGAGTTTCTTTGTTGGCAACCATTTAATCTTGTATACTGGGTGTGCTGCCTCATATTGCCAAAATTCAAAATTACCTCAAATTAGTACTATTCAAAAATATTTAATTAAATAACTATTTAAAAAATGTCGGAGAATTGCTATTATGTCTAGTAAAATTACAAAAAGGGACGGAAAATAATAAATATGTCGAAAAAATACAAAAACGTCGGAAAATGAGAAATATATCGACAAATTATAAAGATGTTGATTTATATAAAAAAAAATCGGGAAATTACAAATATGTTGCCCACCTGGGCAGCACAGTTGGTAGTGCTTCGGCTTACCACGCAGTCGGACGGGGTTCGAGTCCCTGAGATGGGCACCATTAGTGTGAGTTAATTTATTATTTAATTCACATTAAAATTCACTCTAAAAATTCACACTAAAAATATCCACATCGATAAAAAACCACATTAATAAATACTCATTAATTAATCCAAAAATTCACATCATATGATGCAACACTCCACGATGTACCGGCATTCTATCAAAAACATATATCTCTAGATCAACACGTAGGAAAGCAACATACTACACACATCACATCACCAAAAACATCAACAAAAACAAACAATATCACCATCACCATTACCACAACCTCACAACAACAACAAAAAAATAGAGTTGTAAATCTCACACTATATATGTATTCACTTGTAACTCAATAATGTATCACACAGTAAATTGCATATAAAAATGGCTGAAGGACCAGTTAGGTCGATAGCCAGGTCTATGGGCCAAATTCAATATCATTATTATTTACAAATATGTATAAATATACCCAAAATGTCGATACATTTGTCGAAAAAAATCAAAAAATGTCAAAAATATCGAACATGGCGAATATGTCAAAAATGACAAAAAATATCTAAAAGTCACAATACCTCGAAAAATACAAACATTTCAATGCAACATGTAACATAGAAGTGTAATAATATGAAAGTTTAGTTGCGAGAACATCTGTTCGGCATATGTCAGGATGAACAGGTTTCAGGGAGATATTTGTATGCAACCAATTAATCCCTGACTAATAGGTTGCCTAAAATTGAAGAAATTCAAAAAATAATCTGAAACAAATTTTAAAATATTGTACCAAACAATAACAATTACAAAAAAAAAAGTTCTACTCAAGTATATTTATTAAAGTGAACGATGGTAGTAATCAATGGAAGGTTTCGATTTTCCAATGAAATAAGAGTGGCACCAATTATAAATCGATTACCAAATAATTTTCCACGTAATTTCAACGATTGTTTTGCATTTTAGCAGCAGCAAAGTAAAATTGGTCCGTGTTCGAATTGAAAGGGGCACAATATTCATCAATTGTGCGCCATGTGAATGTGCCGGCGGCTTGTTATTGTCGTCCGCGGCATTTTTATTATTGTTATTACACGCTGGCGCACAATCAGCGCCCGCTTTTGTGAAATAGTTGTGCGCTAAGTACGCTAGTAATGCGTGATTAATTGAAGCATTCCAGTCCGAATATTATTGCGCGCCACGGGGCTAATTTGTTTCGATTTGGTTTGCAAATCACCGACCTCCAATGTGCGTGAAGTGATTCTATGAATAACAAACCATGTTTTTTTTTCAGTCAATTTTACTTTGATGGTTACAGTAATTTGGGTTTCTTAGAAATTTCAGTAGCTAATCTCAAAATTGGTATACTCCAAACTGAAATATATGAATAGATAAACATAATTTAAATCGAACTCGAAAACGTGTTTTTCACAATGTTAGTTATAACACTCACGAAATATTATAATGTGAATAATTTCCGAGAAATATAGCGATTGCAACAGATCAACCAACGGGCAGTGGAACCGGTTAACGAGCATATTAAAACTCGATTAAAACATAATGTGTTTGTATACCATTTGTGGTGGCGATTATAGCGATGATAACAAGTTCGCTGATGAATGGCCGTCGAGATAAGATCGATGTCTTGATGTCGATGAAAGTTGTTGATAAACGTTTGCGTTTTATTTGCGTTTTCCGAATTTCATCGCGAGCAAATAGAAAGTCGAACAGGCAATCATATTGTATGACGTGTCGTATAGTTTGTAACCGAAACATGTTAATTCATTGAAATCATTGATGACCAGTCGTTTTGACCAAAACAAAGTGCAAGTCAGACGGTAAAGAATATCCACGATAATGTATTGTTAACTGCCGAATTTTGGGTGGCAATATAAATAAAAGTTTGTATTTGCTTGGCAATTATTGGTCCAGAATAAGAATGGTATAAATTCGATGAATTTCAGTTTTTTTTCCTATATTTTGCCGATTTATTAGGAAATTTCGGCGGAAAGACCTTAAAGGTCGATAGCCATTAAAATATATTTATTATTATTATTGGGAAATATTCAATGTTTATATTGTTGAATTCGAAGATGCAAATGAAAATTTGTTCCATACATTGTATGCACCTTCAACTTTGCAAGTAAACTGATGAATGCGAGCCGACTTTCGGATAACTCACAATGAGATACTAACAATCCGTTTTAACGTTTTCTATTTTCTTATTTCAACTTGAGTGATCGGTTTCTTTAAATTTCTTTCTGATTTAACCATTTGTTTTTGATTATTATTTCTGTGGCGTTTGCCAGAGTCGCGGCCCGTCACGGCACGACTCCGATTATTCTTATAAACCTTGAAAGGTTTTAAATGTTGCGTTAAGCGTAAAATTTGGAACGATAGGAGGGGAGGTGGAGGAATGGGAACGACAAAATAAGATTGAAAGGAGCGCTTATAATCCACTTATTCCAAGCAGTGCAGGTAATCGGTAAGAAACCCAAATATATTGGCGCCAGAGGCTGACAGCCAGAATACGGTGTGGATCAGAGGAGCGGGGAGCGAAGGTGTGGATGCGAGAAGAATATGTATAAGGGGGAGAGATTCCTGAAAACATGTGGGGAGTGATTGTCTTCTTCTTCTTCTTCTTATGTTAAGCTTACAGCTTGTGATTCAGCGGCTTAGTTTTCTTGGGAGGTAGACGTCCAGTTGTCACGCCATCGTTTGGGTGGTCGCCCTGACGATCTTTTCCCTGGCGGTATCCCTTCCATTGCGATTTTGGCTATTCTCATGTTGTCCATTCTGCTGACATGACGTGTTAATGCCACATTTTTCTCGGATAGCGGAGTTCCTTATTTTATCCATTCTGGTGTACCCTGTTATAGTTCTTAATG
>JAODAC010023615.1:0-17657 GCA_027575185.1 Mimaenictus wilsoni
GTGTTATTGTCTCGACCAGGATTTGAACCTGGAACCCCCTGCGTGGTAAGCAGCGCTCTTACCAGCTGGGCTACTACACTCATCTTAGCTATTTCGTTAACTAAAATACAAGCAATTGAATTTAAAATATTATATTCAGATAACATAAAGTCATAAGTATTGTTGGTGCATTTTCAATAATCTGTTTTTTTCGAATGAGATTAGAGGTTATGGAAATAATTAGGCCCGTTCATATTGATCTAAGGAACAGACCATATCTAATACTAGAGCCAATCTTTTAGAAGCCTGATTACACTTAATCTGATCTATCCAGTTAGATCAGACTAATCAAGATCGAGTTAGACCAACTCTTCTTTAATACGTACTACTGCACTATCTATTATTGCTTAGCTGTCATTAAACGCCAGAGTCTAAAACCACTGACCCGTAAGACAACCATTTTTGAAAAAAGTAGTATATATAAAAATTCTAGTTTATTTCTTCTTTATAGGTATGGGCCAGTCGAAGTCCACTTATTATTCAAATTCTGATAAATTTCAGCCTTTGCGGTATAAGCTTGCCAGTATATTTTTCATTAGACTATTAAAAGAAATCCAATAAGTGTTGTAATTACTGTAGTTTCGAATCATAACCGTCTCATAACCGATAATTTACTAACAAATTTGCGTATTAAACGTAATTTTGTTTAATAGAAACTCAAATTAAACTAAATATACCTTAATTAAAAATACATTTTTGTTGAGTTCAAATTTTCTCATAAATGCGATATTTCGTATCCTAACAAGGTTAGTGATCGATTAATTGATAGCATTTTCTTGTCTATTTTTGAGAATCGTAAATTTTGAACAAGAAAAGAGAAGAACGGACACTTAAGTTTGGTTCTTGCAAACTATGTTGTAAACTTTTTACCTTTCTCCACCACCTTGTGTCTTAAAGTCAGCGGTAGTTACCCGAGCCCTACACCTCTACAAACCCAAACCGACGATAGAAAACTCTCCAAAAGGTATTTAACGTCACAGTTTCACTTCGGTGTTATTTATCCCCGATGAACCAGGACATTTGTATTCATAGCCGATCGCCATCTACGTAGCCGACCACGACTTTGTCTCCCTCCTATGCGCGTGTTTCCGAGCTTCGGGCTTGTCATTGGTCCTATGGGTCCTTTTCTGTACTTATAGAACCTACATCAATGACCACCTTGTCGCTCTAAGGTTTTCCTAACATTCCTGTATAACTAAAAATAACATTTCATTTAAAAACATGAAAAAAAAACGAACGAACATTCACGATTGCGTTGGAGTATTATCATTTTGGAAACTTAAGAATCCGCGTGCTTTTAACATTTTACACAGTTTGGTGATTTTGATGATGACAATATCAAACTAATAATCATCTCTCTGACTAGGATACTGCATAGTATAAAATACATATCTTGACCGGCGCCTCCGCCATCTCTACAAGTGCAACACCAGTGCATTCGCCATTTCTATTGCTCCATTTTATCCAAAGCAATCAACTGCAATCGAATACGCTCTTGGACATTTTTGTTGCTTACATTATCGCCACTGGCTGCACATTGCATTGCATGCAGCTGCACCACCGGAAACGCTGTTGCAAGAAAGGAAAATCCGCGTTATCGTACAACAATCCGCGCATATTTCATCGCTGCCCCCGCCGAACGCCGAAGACGAAACGAATCAATTCACTTGCAATAAATCTCTCTCTACATGAGCGCTGCAAAGTGCAACTTCCTGCAATCCTGTCGCACTGCAATTTGACTTGCAAATTGAAATTTTATATCCGCAATCGAACGTATTGCGATCGCCACATTTTATCCGTTACATTTCACGTGAAATGCAAAACTGTAATTTTGATAAATGAAATATAAGTCTTCTTACATCACATGCCCTCAATGTAAATATTTGCTTCATTTCCATAAATTATTCGCAATAGCGGTTGCGTTGGTGTAAGGTAATTAGTGACGAATATTGGGCCTACTTCTGGTGGTGTTAGACAAGGAGGATTGGCGTGGAAAACCCTTAATAATTGTTCGGCATGGCTTGGTATGATGTGGGGAAAGTGGTGATATTGTGCGCAATTTACTTGCGGACAAATTGCCGAATTTTCGCTAATTTTGCGCAATTAAGGCGCCTGCAAAATTATTCAGCAACTTATTTAATATTCGCAGAGGCACATTTGCTGTGAACAGCGTATGTGTGAATTTTATAATTTGCGAAAATTATCTTCTATATTATACTCTAGTGTAAATAAATTTAACCCTTTTGCCTGGAGGAGAACGAAGAAAATATTTATATTTCATTTGTTCCTTGTATTTTCATTTAAATTACTAAAATTATGAATTGATACATCGTTCTTTTGTTATTTTGCGTTAAATTTTAAATTATAAATAACATTTTTGTTATTTTTAAAATTCATTGCTTAGTTATATATACCTTTTTGCATATGCTTTTAGCAACTGTTAAAATACATGAAGTCATTTCGTATTGTTACTTTACATGTGTTTTTTTTGTTTTTTTACGTTTTATAGTACGCTGTGGGTTCAACAAAATTAAATGTCTGCCATATAGTCACTATTTCAGGGTAGATGAGAGTAAAGTAATTTAATTAATATTCCAAATCATGATGAACTAATATATCAAAAGTCGTTTCTCTTGAGAGTGAGTTTATGCTTTAATTAAAAAATACATACAACTTGTTATAAGTTGTAAATCATGTCAAATTGTATGTGTCTCTATCATTGGTGACGTAATATTAAGTAACTAAGCTAGGCTCAATCACGAAAAATAATTTCGATAAAGAGAAATATAATTATAGAAAATATTAATGTCATAAACTTCTTTATCGTCCAGGTTTTTTTTGAGTTTATAATATTATCCTTTGTAATAACCTAATTCCTCTAAAAACATTAAAGTTTATTGCATTATTGTATACAGTTCTGGTTAAGGATTAATTTAAACAAAACTATCAATTTTTGTATGTACCAAAGAAGATATTAAATAATTTATGTACTTGTACGATTTAATTAAAATTTACTACTTTAAACACATGGTATAATTGCATAAAACTAGAAAATACTCGGATTCATGGCAACCCCTGAGTGTATCCCAGCAACGTGAATGTATGGTTGGTTGCCTGAACGCGAGTTACATAGTCGACTATCCACATGAAAGCAGGAAAAATCAGAACATTTACTCTCGATCCTCTTTCCCGCACATATCTCACTGCGACCCTTTCTATCTCGTTCACTCAATCCACGCGTACCTCTAGCTACACCCAACTCATCGTTCACTATCATTTCATCTACGAATCCTCGACTCTCATACATCCCGCGTTATTCCCATAGTTATCCTAGTTTTCTCTGTTTTACCACTACGTCCCCTTGTCGCTAATATCACCAAACCATCCCGGTCCGAAGAAACCCGCTATCTTTCCGCCGACCTGCACTTTGAAATTGACGCCCCTGTAGGGTCGCCATTATTTGGTGCAATGTGTGTTGCATAACTTTTATATAACGGAAAATAACAAAATGACGCTAGGGTGATTGCAGCATTGTGCAATTTACTGCAAGAGGCATGAGGGAGGCACCGGTGGCGAGTGGCCGTAAAACACTGAGCGGGGCAGTCGTACACATTGGGAAAATTACAGCATCCTTGACGAAATTAAATTCCCCGGTTATCCCACGTGGCGATAAAACGGACCGTTCGAGCAAGGAATACCACAAGTCCTTCAGGCGACAGAAAATTACGAAGCGTGCACGTTGGCATTGTCGCAAACTTTTCGGTGTTTTTTATTTACATTTCTCTATCATAAAGCGGTTAATTCATGTAATTTATAACAGAGGTTATACGGAATGTATACTCTGTTATGATTACTATCATAATATAGGTTATGGCAATGTAAGTTTAAATTGAGGTTATATTTTTGTGCAATAAAATGCAGAAAATGTTTAGAATTTGTAGACCAAACAGTTTTTTAGCATTATTCGCTGTCTTTTCCAATCGAAAGCAAAAGATTGCAATTTATTGCTGTGGTTTTACGTGATTGTTCAATATTTGTGCATCCATCTGAAATGCCGACCGTTTTATTTGCAGTTCTTCGTTTTGCTGACGCCGTGCAGCGCTTCGAGCAGCAACCATCGTATACGGAAGTAAATCCTGGTCAAGATGCGCTTCTAGTCTGCAAGGTTTTTAATAAAAGGGGATCATGCTCTTGGCAGAAAGATAACAAGGTAGGTTTTTTTGCAAAACTACAGTTGTTGGTTCAAAATCTTTATGTCCTTGATCACCTAAATAAATAAGCAACTAATATACAGTTTTGCGATTTATCTTGTTATATTATTACTTTTACTATTACTTTTTAAATACTAAATACTCTGAAATTCTAAATACACCTGAGATAGGATAATTTTAATGTTTGTGCAATTTTCAATTAAAAGTTGCTATGTATTCAAAGCGAGTGAAATTAATCACAAAATTTCACAAATTTGTAAGAGCGTTAGATAGCGCAAAATTATGCATGCGTTGGCCTAGTGCGCCGGCGCCCTTTACTGAGTTCACTCATCTGCGCCTCCTAACTCCTAATGTAATCTGATTGAGGCACACCTATTAAACTTTCCACTTTGCACTTCTCATTTTACACTTGTCTTTGTCGAGCCACGGTACAGATGTCGGTGGTGAGCGAGCGGGTTGTACGGTAGGGCGGCGAATTTGTGAAATTTAATGTCGGACCGAATAAGCCTCAACTCAACCTAGATAAGTTTTCCCTAGTTCCACTACCGGCACACGACGAGACCGCGCGTTGTGTGACGTGGTAGTTTTTCGGTACGTATGCAAAACGGGTTGCATAAACATCTGCTATTTCACTTACAGTTTCTAAACTAATTTGCATAAAATGCTTCTGTTTTCCACCCAGCTCACTGCCAAATTACACCGTAAAACACGCCGCTCTTCCTAGTCTAATTTAGTTGTAGGTTTATAGAATACAATTATTTTTAAAATGTTGAATTACATTTTAGGTATACGGTGATTACTCCTTATATTTATGGCTAACAGTAATAAAAATATATCTTATTGAAATTTTCACGTTAAAATATAAATATACATATATTTAACAAGGTTCCCTATGCTTAGCTATCGACCAACGCTAGTGGTCCTTCAGCCCTGAGGATACCTTGCAATGGTGTTGACCTAACAGAAACAGAGATCTGAACGACCATTAACAAATGAATATGCCGTCATTCCTCTTCATCGTAAGTTAGCATAACGCTCAATATGTATATTTGTCATATAATATGTGGCAGAATATGTTTGTCATGGTGTAATATGATGTGGGTTGAATTTTTAGGCCAGTCTCGTCTTGTGAATTTCAAAACGAGTCAAATATTTTTCGAATAATATGAATATTACTTTCAACGGTTTGAGTTTGGTCGAGTTTTACACTTGTTACACTTATTTTGATACATACATATACTTGTTTTGATATTAACCTGTACAGTGTCATACAAATATTACATATACATATTGCTGATGCTCTTGGTGGTATCGGAGGTTGGAGAGAGAGGTAGAGGCAGGATACCTAATACCCGAGTTCCAAGCCGGTTTTAGAAAAGGGAGAGGGACAACAGAACAGATTGTGACACAAGCGAGGATGATGGAGGAAACAGTAGCGCGAAAGAAGAGGATGTATGCGGTTTTCTTGGACCTTACAGCGGCCTACGACAAAGTCCCTCGTGGTTAGCCGATTAAGTGTCTAAGAAAACAGGGTGTAAGTGAGGGGATTGTTAGCTGGGTGAGCAGGATACATGGTGAAACGTGGTCTGTGGCAAAAGTGAATGAGCGGATGTCTGAAAGATTTAGAAGTGGAAGAGGTGGGCGACAGGGGTGCCCATTGAGTCCGCTTCTGTTTAATCTGTATCTAAGTGATATGGAGGAGGTTTTACGGCAAAGGCAAGATGGCGGGGTTGTGATAGGTAGAAGAAAAGTATGGATGCTGGCGTATGCTGACGATGTGGTGCTCCTGGCAAGGGACAGGTAAAACATGCAGCGTATGATTGAAAGGGTTGAAAGATATATGAATAGAAGAGGACTGAGTGTGAATGTGGAGAAGACGAAATGGATGCTAGTTAGAATTGCAGGTGGGCTTGAAATGGAAAGAGGAAATGATCGAGTGAGTCGATGTTTTCAAATACCTTGGGTTCTTGATTAGCGCGAATGGTAAGTGGGGAGAGCATGTGAGATGGATACAAGGAAAGGCAATGAGTGCATGGGGGTGTGTGAAACGGAAGTGGGGGAATATGTGAGGAAATAACTGGGATATCGTATTAAGGTTATGGGATGCATGTGTCAAGCCGAGACTGTTGTATGGTGTGGAAGTGTGGGGACTGTGTGAATGGGAAAGATTAGAGAGAGAACAAACGTGGTTCATTAAAGATATGTGGGGCCTCGAAAGATCCACCCCTAGGTATATTGTAATGCAAGAGATTGGGAGAATGTCTATTAAATGGGAGTCGGTTAGCATGGTTGTAAAGTTTGAGGAGAGAGTGAGTAGAATGGAAAGCGTAAGATTGGTGAAGGATATATGGGTATGGTGTGCTAGTAGAGGGGTGAGTGGGTGGAGGGTGGACAGAAGGAAGGAGTATGAGCATGTTGGTTTGTCGGAATTAGCGATAGAGGAAATATTGCGGGAAGGGGGACTGTTAGAATGGTTGGTGCGTAAAAGGGGTCGAGAGATGGAAAAACAGGTGCGCCAGGAGAACATAAGTAACAGCTCGTATAACTTCGCGTACAAGCTAATACAGGTCATCGGGTAGAAGCCAAAATATATCACTAAGCAAAGAATGGGCAGCGACGACAAACGGGTTATGGCCAGGGCAAGGTGTGGGAGTGAGGAACCAGGAAGAAAGGTGTGGATGGGGAACGAATATATGGAATGTGAGTTATGTCATGGTGGGGTGGATACCTGGGAGATGGAGGGGAGAGTGTCACAATACTGAGACAAATTGTGAAAGGGAAATGGAAACGGAGGAGAGGGATGACCAAATAGGAAGGGTGGGATGAAATACCACGTTTGTATTTTTATTAGTTATTTTGTTTGTAATTATTTTATGTTATATTTATTAAGAGTGTTAATGTTAATTAAGTAAGAAAGGATATTGCCAATAAAGGTATCTATCTATCTACATATTTCATATATAAGTATTATAATTGTTCTAATTGTGAGATTAAAGTTGTTTAATCTGGATGGACCACCAGATGTATAATGTACACATTTCAGTTTCTTCTTAATAAATTATTATTTTCATACATAATAGTCGTATAAAAATTATATTGGGTGGAACAAGCTTTCCTCATTCGTGTAAGTTTCTCAGAATCCAGAGGAAAGGAGTTCCATCTATTGCTCGTTAAATAATATAATATTATTACGTGATGCGTATTGGAGTATAGGTTATAGGGAGCCGGTAAGAGAGCAAGGCTTTCGTGAACTGCAACCAAATTGATCTATAGTCCTGCCTCAACTGCATAACAGGAAAGGTGCCCTAGGTCAGATTTGATGGGTTACCACCCAAGGATGTTGTACCTTGGGTGGTAACCCATCCACTTCCTCGTCTGATAGGTAGTCCTTGCCAAGGAGGTTGTATCTCAAATCTTTCGCTGACTTTCGCAAACAGATTATCTGCTTCCTCTTGACACAACCGACATGTTTCATTGGACTTCTTTCCATCTTTTTCACATAGTACCTTAAGACACCATGACCTGTTATAAGTCAGTGTTTTTGTCATTTCTCCTCTTCGCATATATGGATCCCCCTCTTCCACCCGTGAATGGCTAGTCCACAAAAGGGTTCTTCTGGTCTAATAAACTTGGTTCGTGCCCCTGCCTTGGCTAGTTTATCAGCCATGTCCTTGCCTGGTATGCCATTATGGCGTGGAAGCCACATGAGGGCAACGCAGTTGTTCTTAGCCAGTTGCCTTAGGCTGTTCTGGCATTCCCAAATCCTCTTGGTCAACTTGCAAGGTCTTTTAATCGTAGTAATGCCTTTAATAGTTCAGTAGTGCCTGACTATCCGAGCATATGACGATGCGAGCGCCACAGAAACGCCTCGGTAGATATTCCCGGGCGCATACATCAGCAATCGTTTCCGATGGTTGGGCTATGTCCCAAAGCCATGTAGCTCAAATACGTATGGTTTGGAGTGTATATTCATATACCAGTGCCTGAGTCCTGCTTGCAAGCATCGGTGTAACAAGCAGAGGTTTCTCTTCCAAACTCACGGACGATGAGTGTCTTGAATTTTTGGCATGGTATCCGAAGGCTTGTGTAGCGCAGCCCCTTCTATATGATTTGATTTCAAGAGGTCCCTTCCTGTCACCTGGCAGCATTTTATTTAGTTGGTGGATATGAAGTGTAGCCTTCAGCCCTTACTTCTGTATATCCAGGTGATGCGGGGGGAGTTGCAGTATGACAATTATATTATGACATGTATTCACATAGACATTTTATATTGCAATGACATATTGACCGGAAATGTTTATCCCGCCAAAGCGGATTTATGCCTTTCCGATTGTCGCTCGAAAACGCAAAAATCCCGCCGTTTGTCGACCCGCGGCACTTTTCCCGCGTCAATTTTCTTGATGCGTCGTAAACGACAACGGCGCGCGATTTTACGATCCGGGGGCGGCGCGGACAAAACGTTTACGACAGACAGATAGACAGACGTGCGCGCCGTGCACGATTGCAGAGCTATGAATCGTGCAAGCATTGTTTGCTCGCGTTTTTGATGGAAACTGTCAGGCAAAAAGCACCCGTCTGGAAAAAGGCAGCTATGTATATCAATCTTCCAACGATCGCATTTAATTTCCCTTCGCCTAGGTCTCGCGTGTTTGCCTCGTTTCCTTGTGATACGCTTTTATTAGCGATTAATTATGATGGGTTTTTATATTCAATTAATTCGAGCGTTTTATTTTTCAATTTACTGCCTAATTTCCTGTTGTATGGAGTCTCGATCCATTTCCTATTTCCACACAAAGCTTTTAAAGCTGCACGTAACTGTAACTGGAAAATGCAAATTCTATTTTTATATTAAAAAGTAAAACGATTAGCAAACTAAAACTTGTGGAAAGTTTTCACTCCTCGATGGTCCGTAATAATTTTCGTGGGGAAATCTTAAGTTATGCAAAATGTTTCCTGAGGATTGTTCTAAGTTGCTGTAAATTGTAGATCGCTTGGTAGATACTTGTAAAATGTGCGAAAATTACGGCATTGCTACTAAATTAAATTTAAAAAAGTAATTTTAAATATTTTTTAAAAATATAATAAATTATAATAAAAATAATAAAAATTAATTATAATTATATTAAAAAATATAATTACTAATTATAATAAAAAATATAATAAATTTAAATATTTTAAATAATATAAAATTCAACAACGAAATATAACATCGTTGTTAAAATGTGGAATTTCCGCACATATACTGCCTCAGAAACGCCAACACAAGATGTTTAGAATTCCGAAATCTATGCAAACTTCCAATTATCTCCATTCCTCCGATGGTAGCCTATTCTATTTTTCTATCTGATATTTTGGTATCACTCCAACTCCGCATCTCCACCTCTACTCCCACCTACATTTTAGTATTTATAATATTTTGCTTCGTGTTAATTTCCTTAAATATTTCTTCAATTTTATCCATTTTTACTCACCAGTCTCAATTGTCCAACACCGAATTGAATCATAATCAGTGCATCATAATTAATTGTACTATTATTTATTTATATGTCTGCATTATTTTACATTATTCATATATAATATGTCTTTGTTTCCCAAAGTTTTTCATGACAATTGTGGATAATAATGCAGCTGTTCCCAGTCATCAAGATTATGAAAACATTCAAATGCATTTTAGCGTGCATTAATAATATTAAAAGAGGTGATGAATAATAATATAAATGATTTAATGATTGGTATGACGATTATTGAATTATCACGAATAAACACTAAATAGTATGCACTTTTCCCTATTCCTAAACATTTTAGTTGAAGCCTCCTGTTTACAACTTCTTCTTCCTGCAATATAATCATTATTAATGTACCACTTATTGGTTAGCAGCAATATAGACACAATATCGATTATTCGCATATTCCCAGAATTTCACGTATCCCCGATGCAATTTCACATTGTTCGACCTTTCGGACAATGCAGGTTGACTCAACTGTGGAACTGTAGTCGGTGTGCAATTGCTTCAATTTAGCCTGCGAATTTCCACACTGCTACCATCACCGGCTGGGCTTTACTCTGCCATTGAACGACGAGTGGTACTCGGCGAGTAACGCCTGCCGGTCAATCGATATGAGTGATGTATCACTGTGCTAGATCCGGGAATTATACCGCTTGCACTTCGCATGGCTACTGGCTGAATGATACATTTTTCATCTGGCTGCGCTCGCAGACGCAAACGCGATCAAACAGACAGCACAAATGAGCGAAACAAAACCTTCGAACACTGGCGCGTATTGCTGTGAAAATGGCCAGCAAGTACGAAGCAGAGGAAAAGTGGAGGAAATTTGTAATATTGTGTGAGCTGAAGCCGTCGACCGGACAGGCGAATGTGTGAACTCCAGATGATATTGAGTGATATTGTGCTATTACACACGTCTTGAGAAAAGTCAGGATCCTTTTCGACTGCTGTAGATTGTGATTGAGAGCTATGTCCGACATGTGGATGGAGTTTGTAAGTCGTCCCAACACAAAAGGAAAATAAACATATGCCATACAATTTCCTTTTGCTATTTGTTTTGAAAATTTGATACTTTTTTCGTAAATTTCAGTTTTCAATCTATTTTTGTGCAGTAAAATAATAACATCTAAATGATGAGTTTACTATTGACCACAAAACTGATGTAGAACTATCACTATGATTTTCATCATTAACTTCCATTTCATTATTGTATTGCCTGAATTTTACAAAAATTTAACTATATAATACAAATAGGAAGAAATACCTTTACCGAGGCTTACCTAATATCCGCCGACGCGACGTTTATCACGATGTTTGCTTAAAACTTGCGTTTAATAGATTTGCATGAAGGCGTTCTTACGACGTTTTCGTCGTTAAGTATAACGGAATTATATAGGTTTGACTTTTTCCGTGGAATTTTACATCTCTGTGTCGTTTCACCAACTGCAAACTTCGTTACGCCATAAAGTGGTGTCGCTGTTCTCGCTCGCGGTAGACCAAACTTGAAATTAAAGAAACTCTAAAGGTTTTAATAAAATTAACACAAATAAAACACCCTACCTCTTAAGCTGAACCAAAATGCACTTTACATACAGCATAGTTAAAATAGGATTGTGAGATTCTAAGCAATACCTTGCCAAAAATCGTGGCGGTTATTGCTCGTATTCATCAGCTAACGGCAAGAAAGCGTATAAACGTCTTACTTAAAATATACATGCCATGGCAAATATCCAGCCCTCATCTCGCAAATCAATCATATCTTATTACACTTCAAGTCTACTTCCTAACTGCGTTTACTCAATATTACATTGTAATATTCTGACAATGTAAACTTATGCAACACATTCACTGGCTTGTTTCATTTCACTTCATTTGTAGACATAGTCCGGGTGAACTGATGCGTACAACGAATAGACTGCACCCTACATCCTGTAAGCCATCGTACAACGTTATAATCCTGGGCTCTCCCATCCGACCAGGTGTAATACGCACACAAAATGAGGATATCCACTGTTACCCTTCTTCAGCACATAAAGTATGTCTGCCGACGACGTCAGCTGGTAATAAATAGGCAACCAACTCAACTCCACAACCCGAGGAGTAGCGCCCGTCTTATGTATATTGTATTGCCTAGATTCCTCCGGAACGGATGCAAATAAACGCAAATAAAGTGATGATGGCCGGTGATCATGGTGAGCGCCAACCATAATTAATAATCGTCTGCATGTTTGCGCATGGTTGTTAGCCATCGCTAGCAAATGGCTGCAGGGTAAGATTCGCAAAATTTCCAGTAACGCTTTCAAAAAGTTCGTCTGGAAAAAATTGCAACGATATAAATTACGCGTGGATAATTTATGGCTCGCATGATGCGCGCATATTTCTATATTAGCTTTGTTGCTGCGCCGCATTGCGTTTCGGCCTCGTTTTTCACATTTTCCTCGCCGGTTTTCGGCGTTCCACTAGCGAATTTTCAGCCGAATTTCGCTATTTTTTGCGCCTTCTCCTGTATTGCCATGCTTTATTTGTCTGATGCGTTGAATTTCCACGTATTACAAATAGCCGGCGAGTATTTATGCGTTTGATTCAATTTGTTCGGCGCGGCGCGTGGAATTTTCGAAATTTCGTTCATAAATCATGCAAACCGATAAATTTCCCGAGCAGAAAAACAACCCACAGTCCGACTGCCATAATATCAAATATTTAAATATTTATATAAATATTTCTTAGTCATCTATAAATATTTATGGGAAAATCAACAAGAAATTCGGGGAAAGTTTTACAAATCTTCGATTTGGTTATTGGTGTTTTTGTAATATTAATACGCAATCTAGGGTGTATAGCCTCTAAGCATGTAAATCGCATTAGGAAAAATCGTCTTATGGGAATCCCATGTGATGTCGAAATCCTTTGGGAGTTTTTCCAACACTTTTCCGGACGATGGCGCATATATTTTCAGGCGAGCACGCTCGAGGTGACCGCACATATCAGATCGGAATCCAATCTTATTGGTTTGGTGGACGTTTCTTGCGTGTCCTGGCTTTCCTCACGTCAGGATCACATGTGCCTTCCATCCCTAGGCTTTTTTTCATCTTGCCGAGAATGAAATGAGAAATCGCACGGTCACAGTGTGTCCAGATGTTCGAAGCTTATTTTCCCTCTTTCCTGTTTTTACAGTCACGTTCCTTAGTCGTTTTTTTTTATTTATCTGCCTTAGTTTGTTTAAACATTTTAAAATAGTGTGGTATACTCTCTTATAATCTCAGATAATGATCATCATTGTAATTTTTTCACGGGACAGGCCTGCATCATTTGTAAATAAGGAAAAACATTGTTTTTGTTTACAAAATATAACTTTGATGAAACGAATGTTCTCTTAATTTTGACTGGGATGTAAATGATTCCAAATAAAGGATATGCCCTTATTAAGTATGGTTAACGTTTCTACGAGCTCCATACTCTCCATTAGTTGTTCATGATTTAATGAAATAAATGTATACGCCCCAAACTCAATCATAACGTAACGTATTAAAGTTGATTATAACCTGAACATACTTGGGAAATCATCTAAAGTAGTACATGCATGAGCAGATGGTGTATTCATCGGGTAAGCATTGCGTGCGGAATAAACTCGGAGAAATATGAACACTACTGGAATAAGTGCACTCTCCGCCCTTCTATGCGAGTGGGCGGCCTCGTTGCTGGTTTTTTACAATCAACCGAGAGCGACCAGCGTTCAAGTTGTTTGCAACACGTTTACATCATCATATAAACCTTCATCTTCTGCACGTTTCCCCCCCAATCTTTCTCATTCCATCCGATATTCCCCCCGTGGTCTACAACTCTCTCGACAATGTGTTGCACACTGCTGCTAGTACTGGCCGGGTTAGATTATGTCGGGATGTTGTGAAATAGTGGAAAATGTACTTTCAAGGGAGTTGCAAAGAAAGAGGTGCACACAACAAGGGTATATATATTTTACGGTATTGTAGATTTGCGAGTGTAAAAGTTCAGCGCCAGAGTTCAAAACTTTTCCTATAAAAAAACTGTCGAGAGGACATTGGGACATTGGTTGTTGAGAAATGGTAGTAGGTTGAAAGGGAAGAAAAGATATACATGATACGGATACTCACAATGAAAAGGAAATGGTAAAATTGGAAAATAATATACGTCGATTCCTTAATTTCCGGATGTCAATATATAATACAATTTCCTTCGTATTTTCGGTATTATTTTTAGAGGAGGGAAAACTGGGGCATATTGAATGAGGAGCAATGGCGACCGGAACAGAGAAGAAAGACACATTGAATTCTTAAATTAATTAGGTTCTTGCCAAGTCTGTTCAATATATTATCTTATATTGAAGAAGAAAAAAAAAAACAAGGAGGTTGAACTTACTTTTTGAACTTACCGTGACAACAAATGACTATACTTACAAATATTTTTCTACTGATGTTGGTAAATTTATTTCCAAGTTCAGTAACTTATGATAAACTCTTCTTAAATATAAGTAACCTAACCATAATCAATTGTTCGTTATCCCTTACATTTGATAATTAATTGATATTTAATTGGGAATTAGCAAATATGAAAACTTTCACAATCTGTAATGCAGAGGAACCTCTAAAAACTGACGAAGGCAATGTAATTTTGAAAAATCTTGCCACCCCCAATTATTATTGACGGGCAGAGTAGAATTGACGTTAATAAAAAGCATTTAAATAGATAATGAACCGAAATCCTAGTGTTCGTCTAGTCCTGTCCATTGTTGTTCCCTACCCTCGCGTTGGTGTCATGATGCGCGTGCGTGACTTATTGCGTCCCCACCCATCGCACGCACCATCATGCGCCTACGCGGAATCCTGATCCTTTCTTTTCGAGTCTTTCATGAAACACATATGTGCGACCTTAGGCTGCGAGCCGCGTGGCTAACCCACGTTATCAATTAACACCGGCGTGCCTGCTCCAGGTTTGTGAATTGTTTCTTCAAGTCTACAAGTCTTGTCTAACGTTTCTTGTTTTCTTCCAGCCTTTGTTTTTACGCATTGTTACACAATAAAGATTTGTTAAAACCCTGCAACTGTCACTCTTCTTCTGTGCCCCGAACCCCGCTAACGGTTTGCTCCGTTACAATAACCCAGTGTGTTATGATAAAAGTTGTCTCTAGATCTGAGGGCAACTCAAATACATCTTACTATACGGAATTCCTTCTCATTAAAACAGAGTTTACACGATAGTTCAAGTAGGATTTGACTTTAGGCACTCACTGCTAGTCATGAAATTAACAACTAACATAACCTAAACTAAATCCAGCATTACTTCATCAACTATAAACTGAATGTAAATTTGATATGTCGCTACTTGACTTGATCTATCTTAAACCCTTTCTAACTCGAAGTATGTATAGCTTAAGTTTATGTGACTAACTAATATATTGCACTAAAACAGTTATGATGAAAATCATTATTAGAACCTGGAAATGTATAAACCACATTCACTAACCTATTCCAACGGAATATTATATGAGAAGTGAGAATGATTAGGTTGAAGTTTCTGTACATAGAAATAGTACACCTCCACAGGCGTCACTTCAAGTACCCTGTGATGCGTTTATCTCAAACCTATATTGTCTGCATTTTTTGATAACGCGATAAACGCGCTGGGTCACATAGAGACTCTCCAAGCAGGCATGTGTAACCGTTCAATTACTTGGTTCAACTATTGAGGGAATTATCGCAGGAATAAAATAAACCTGCACGAGCATTATTAGGAGGTTCTCATACTTCTGAGAGAATGTATTGCCCATCACTTTCTTGGCTTGCTATTGAAGCACTTGTCGCACTTTTTAAGTATGACAATCATCCAGATCGAGCATTTTTTGGGGCTTATGATTCCTCTGAATCATGTGTGGCCCATCAGTTTTTGTTCTAGTTAAGTCCCCCAGTTACGAATAAAATAAGCCAGAAAAGTAAGACGTTTTTTGCTGGTTCTGGCTCCTGCTAAGACTGTATTCCGCTTTGATTTTTAGTTTCAGATATTGAGGAACTTGCTGCACTTTCTTGGGTATAAAATCATTCAATTTGTGCGTCTTTTGGTGGTTCTGATAGCGGTGAAGTACGTGATGGGGGTCAATTACTCGATTCAGGGACTTATCTCACCATTTTAGACATTGCTTCAGATTCCTCTGAAGTCTGTATTACCCTTCAATTTCTTGCCCTAGCTACTATTGTATATTCTCGCGCCTCCTCTGGGACCCCTATGGGCAACCCTAGGGAGGCGGACCTCCCTGTTTGGAAACCTCTGATCTAGTATAAGAATATGTAGTGCTCAAGATACCATTGATGGCATCCCTGGAAGTGAAAACTCTTTAGCAGAATACTGTAAAATCTTCCTTGGAATAACCCAGACTAACCTTAGCAACTTCATAAAGGATACTATTAAATATTAAAAACGGCAATACAGGTAGAATAGTCAGCCTACATTACTTTGACTAAACCCACATAGCCTGAGGTAGAATCCATGTCACCCTTCACCAAGAAAAAATCTGGTAAAATCTAATATATACCAACTAAAGCGATTTAGCATCATCGAAACTAAACTAATTGTAGGACTATAATAAAAACAAGCATAAAATCATAAAAATGCTAGAATTAACTATAGGAATCTCAATAATTTCGTTTCTATCAAAGAGGACAAAACGATACATTGAAACAAAGAAATCTGAAGCTTTGCATAGTTATTAAATTTGGGTATAAAAGTGGAAAATGTCTCGCCTCTTGTGCAACAAGCGTCGCCTTTTATAATTCCGCCTTATCACAAAGAGATTTTCATATCGGAGCTCTTTTACTCGTGCATCCTTCGAAAACTGACTGACGCTTTAGCCTAGCATTTTCCTACCTTATTTGCGTTCGGTTCGATTTGAGGTTTTCAACATTTCCCCCATTTTCCAATACGCAGCACAGCGTTGTGCACCGCCTGGAGCGCTGTTGTCTGCTACATTTCGCGCAGTTTGTTTTTCCCGCTGGTATTGTGTGCGCCTGAGTTTTGTATGTCATTCCTTTGTCGAGCGAGTGGTGCGCACATCAAAAATTCTTTCCGCTTTGATACGTCGTGAAAGAGTTCTGCGGGGGTCGTGTACACTGTTCGGTGTTCCGCATTGAAATACATATTAGACAAGCTGCCGGCGGAGACGCAACGCGAAGACAGCAGAGCAACGCTTTGATCGTAATTTTTAATATTTTCGAGTGGAAAAATGTTAACCGGATTAATATTTAAATTTCTGAAAATAGGAAAGGAGAAAATATTGCAAAAAAACTGGATGTTGCATGTATAGTTAAGTATAACAGCATTTTATTAGGTCGTTTTCTTTTTGGGAGGAACTGGACCATTTGAAGCCATTCGAGTGATTGTTAAAGTTTTGCAGTTGTTGTCGCTAAAGGATAACTGCGACAATGTGACTGCAATGACAATATACATAACCAATCGTTGCGGCGACGTGGAGTAATCGTTGCGGTACGAATTGCGCCCGGCGATTCGCGCAACGAATCGTTTTCCGTATTTCGCACTTCCGGTTATTGCCCACATCTTGCGTCGTTTCCGCCCCATCGTCGAAGGAATCGTTTTGCGATCCGAAAATGTGAGTTATAAACGGTATGCAGGTCAATGAACATAACAGTTTATTTTAACTAGCGCCATTTATATTCCAATAGTCGAAAAACATCTTTATTGTGCTGGTATAAAACAAACATTTTACGTGTCCGGTTATAAGGATGTCGGATTATTACCTTACTTAACCTAATCTAAATTTTATGGAATATACATCGGGATCTAACTTAATTTTACTTAACGTAATATATTAGGTTATAAATAATAATAAATATATTTTAATACATTTATAATATAT
>JAODAC010023626.1:0-17651 GCA_027575185.1 Mimaenictus wilsoni
ACTAATTACATTGAAAAAGAATTGAATAGAGCTAATGACCATAGCAGTCGATGCTCGGTAAAATCAAAAAAAAAAACTAGCATGGGATGGTATTCGTTTCCTCAAGAGTAAGAGAAATTGCACGTAAATCATTCGAGTGAGGAAAGGGAATTCCATGCTATTTGCGCACTATACTTTTTCTAAGATTATTATGTGTGAAAATAATAATTAAATGTATTCATCTAGCAGTCATGATGGGCAATTCATTGTATATATCATTATGAAATCAATTGTTAATATAATGTGCATATAATAAATGAGTAAAATTTCGTTTCGTCTCAAATAGTTATAAACTTTCAAGAAAATAACTTTTATCTGAGAATGATAGAAGCAATCGAAACAGATGTTAATTATTTCTGTATCTGTTTTCGTGATTTTAATCCCTCAGCCGATTTACAAATTTTCCTCGGTTTGCGAGGATTTAACGTCGAGGGCTCACGTTTAATCCACCGATCTACATGAATTGAGGAATTGACCATCGTACATACCTTTCGCTTGTTATTCATCTGCCGCAAACCATTTTCGTCCAGTGAATAAAGAGATAAAAAGATAAAACGAACGAATTGCACGCATATTTTTCATTTGTACAATTTTATTTCTTTTGCAATTTTCTACTGTTTGTTTTTGAAATTTAATATACATGATAATCACACTGAAGCTTCGACTGACGTTGAGTTTTTCGCATTAAAAGTTTGATGGGAGTGCTCTTGGAGACGCATCTTAACGCGCCGCACCAGCACGCCTGTAAACGAAAGCATTCTCAAAACGATTAGTACAAAAATGAATCAACTCGCTGTAGTTCTTAGCGTAGATCTTGAACAATGCAAGACCTTCCAAGAGAAATCCTCATTTTCAGGTAGAAAATCATGCACCTTGATTTTTCAGGTAAACGACACAATAGAAAATTCCAGAAATAGTACAATCCACGGGTACCGTTAGCATTTAAAACCTTTTGAATTTCTCCAGGCTCATCCCGAGGTCTATAGCAAAACCTTTATTTGAGTAAAATCTCCAACTATTAAAAGTACACGAGAAAATGAACAGCTGAATCTTACCTGTACGAACAATAACAATTCACAAACTTTCCAGTTTTCAAGAATTACATTTCGATGTTTTCTATTAGCAACAAGTGTTTGGGGGGTGGGAGGGTGATCGAGCACACAGTAAAGAAGTGCAGAACATCGTCACAATTTGGTTCGTTTTGAAACGCAGTTCTGGACGACGTGGTAATAGCAGCCAAAGCAAGAAAATCGTGACTCACGTAATGTATTTTCGAACGTCTTTACATCATATTTTGCAAATTGTACATTTACACCTGACAGCTGGTGCATGGCACATCTCACCATGCGTATGCAAATCGTTATTTGCTACAATACAACAAACGATGCGCAAATGCACAGACGCACACCAGCAAGACGCAATGACACATGGCATAACAATGTGGATATGGCATTATGTAGCGTCCGAACGTGGAGATAGTTGCATATATTATTACAAGAAGAACCAGGGCATTTTCCCCAAAATTGCTGCCATTATTGTAACGCTATATCATTTAAATTTGTAACAGGATCATTTTGTTTTCAGTGACTACGTTGAAATGTGGCTAAATTATGGGGAGATTACGAAAATGATTCAAAAATTACACTCAAGCATAAGAGGAAATAACCAATAATAACGATATTCGACGATGGAGTATGTACATAGTGCCTAAATGTGATTAACGTAGATTGAACTAATTTAGACTATGATCGATTGGGCACGATTGTTGAGACTACACTTGTGGTAGTTTAGACTCGGTTTGGATAGGCTATGTTCAGTTACAGACGTCCGGTTACTTTATGCTTCGAATTACAAGTAGATAGACCATACATGTTTGGAGTAGTCATAATTGTCGCATTACACATACAAACTAGATAAATAGGTTAGGTTTCGATTAGGTAGTCTATATAGCTTCAGAAAAATTTTGATAAGCTGGTGTAGTTAGATTTGTTTAGAACATGAATTGTACCAATTTGGGACATATCTAATTGTAAGTTGTAACTGGATAGACTTCATCTAAAGACGGTGGAACTTTTTTCAGGCGTCAATTAAATTATCTTCATATTTTGAGTACTAGAAGCTCAGGGGTTACTATGCTAGGCATAGGTTCGGTATTCCTGGGCTAGACATTATTTGGAATTGTCCTGTTTTTTCATATAAACTATAAACAATAGAATGGATTACGACTGGGCAACGACTAGTCTATAAGTCCAGGAAACTTTTGATGAATTTGAATAAGTTGGATTTCTTTAGAAAACGAGGTCATATACACTTGGCGCAAACATTTGAGTTGTACCTCTGTAGACTTCAACTAGAGAACACTAGACGAGGCATAATGTACCTTTTTGAGAAGTGGCTCAAATTTTCTTCATATTTTCTAGTAGTAGTATGTAGATGAAAATAATTTCAAACTATGCAAAGTATACTAGTTTCAGTTCTGAAAGAAGTTAGTTCCTTAGCTTGAAGTCTTGCAGGAAAAGGCTGGAAATGAATTCGTAATTAAATGTCGATCTGTTAAATGTTTGTTGTTTGCCCTTATGTAATATTTGCAGACGCCAAATTCACATATGTGCCACACAGAGCCATACGTGTTATTGTTGTTCGCTATTAGATGATACCTGGGGGCCGTACGCCGCCCGATAAAGATCATAATTCAAATGATAATTAGGCCCAGTTGGTTTGTGCACTGTGTGTTAGATGTCTCACACAACACACGTTCTCCTTTACAACATTATATATTCCAACCACTTCATTATATGCGCTACGATTATTCGCCCCGAGTACGTCCGGTGAGTGTGCCTGCCGAATGTTAGATGCATTAGAAATTGCCATAAAAAAAGCGAACGCACACATACAGACCAGCCCATTCCAGGGCACGAAAAAGTGTCCAAAACGAAGCGCAACGTTGGCCGAGCAAGTTGGCCAGAGGAAAACGTCGCCTACGGGACCGTGCGCAAAGACAAGATGACAACATTTGGGACAGCAATAGGCACACTGCAACCACCACCTGCCGAGGGTTACTCACACACACACACACACATATATCAACAGGCAAAGCAAGACATTCGTATGGACAAACCGATGCCAGGCTGGGGCAAAGAGAGCGTGCCGCAACCTGCAATTTGCCGTTTTACTGGCGTTTAACAAGCACCGGAAGCGTTTAGACAAAAACCCAATCGACGACCGCGCACGACGTCGATGGCGCAAACGGCGGTGGTCGTGCCAGATCCCCCTCGAGCACCAACCCTCCACCCGCCCTTCCTCAGAACAACCTTCACAGGCAAAGAGATCAAAAAGGTGCCACCCAGAAATATGTTATACCCAAAACGTATAACCCCCTTTAGGCCCAGTTGTCTGCCTGACCATACCGAATATATATGCCTGCCGAATATCATCATCCCAGTTTGGCGAATTGACTTTGGCATACAGTCCGAAAAATACCGCTATAATCGGCATTGCACGCGAATGCTAAATGGCTTTATCGCGCGCCAATGAGTTGCGTCGGGTGGGCACCATTCGTCGCTATGGATAAGCAGGAGTGCAATAGGCCGCACATTCATTTCCCGTTTAACTGACGCGCACATAATCATTGGGCTGCTATTTGCAAATGGCCCTGGCGCCACTGTGATAAAATTATTTTCGCTGAGGGTGCATGTGTGGGGAATGTCATTTGGGGAAAGTAAGAATTCATAATATATACTAAGTGATCATCGCAATAGGTAGGCATATTATCGTGCTACTAATCCTCATTTTGCCTCGTTAATAACTAAATACGTTATAAGTAAACAACGTATGATAATGCTTTGCAAAAATTTAAAATACCTACTTCACTTAAAATCTATAATCAATATTAACCCCAGTGCATTAACTTAAGGAGCTAGGAATTGCATAAGTTTGTTATTCGTTTTAGGAAACCTAGAAAATCTAAAATTTAGCGTCATATGAAGGTTATGAGGAAAGATAGATGAATTACAAGAAGATCTTCTAAATTCAAAATATTGTGAAATTATAGTAGTCCTCTGAGCACAGAAGATAAAAAGATATTACAAAGTAGTAAATCTTACATATATATATTCTAAGTTGAGGATTAAACAATTAAACATTGATTTAATCTGTTTGAGATATTTACTGAAAATTATAAATATAATTATATATCATTTGCTTCAATCCTTGATTTGTCTAAACTCATAAATAGTTTGATACATCATCGGAGACTTATAAAACCACTAAAGAAATCTACAATATAGCCTGTCAAATAAAGAATATCTGAAAAAGTTATTCTCATCCAAAATTAAGGATTAAACAATTATAATCGAGAACGTACTGTGGATTTCAAGTGCACCCTTAAAGGTGCATCACATTTAACCTCTGCAGATATTTACTAAAATTTATATTACATTTACTGCAAACATTGATTTGTCAAACCTCATAAATAGTTTCCTAGAAAACCAGAGATTTCCAAAACCACCAAAGAAAATCTAAAATATTTAGTCAAATAAAAGATATCTGGATAAGTTGATGAATGACTGAAGATTCTGTTATAAATCCAAAATATAGGTGTATTTCTTACAAAACTTAGAAAATAAAAAGATACTACAAATATGCATCCAAAGTTAAGGATTAAACAATTGAACAATGATATAATTGTTAATATTGTTTAAGTTTTAAGTGCACCTCTGTTATATAATATTGAAACTAACCAATGAAAAGATTTATCGAAAATTATAACGATTATATAACATTTACTTCTATCCTTGATTTGAATAACTTCAGAATAGTTTGCTAGAGAACTAGAGATATATAAAACCACAAAAGAAAATCCAAAAGACATTGTTACAAAAAGAAAATGGAGTAAACTTGATGATTGACGTGAAAATCCTCTTTTAAATCCACAATATGGATATAGTTTTCTCCTCCAAACGTAGAAGATATTACAAAGTAGTAAACTCTAAATACGCTCCCCAATTTAAGGATTAAACAATTAAACAACCACATAATCGTCAAAGTTCTTTAGACTACGTCCATCCTCGGTAAATAACAGCGAATATGAAGCAGTGTAGCAACGGTAGCGTCAACGGCAGCAACATTGCGGCGGCGGCACGCGGTCGATAAAACGCCGCCGTTTTGGGCTGCTTTCAAGCACTAGAGCTTCTCGTGCTCATGCTTTATGGTCCTGCTATACCTTTCACTTTCATCCGAAGAATCTCCAAACTCTCTATTTCGAGACCAAGCAATGAATCATCGAAAAACAATCATGCTCTCTATTCAATACAATTGTCCTAAATGGTCAAAACTTCCCAAAGACCAAGAAATAAAAGTGATGCAAGATGCGCCCACAATTATAATATAAGGAATTTGAAGAATCGACATAAGAATAACCTATATAACTGATTCTGCAAGGACGTCAAGATGTCAAGCGGCAAGGACACGTGCACGTCGGCGCAGATTCCCCGTGCATCCAGTGCGAGCGCCAGGCTGCCTCCTGTTAACTCTAGCACCCCCACTACCCGCACTCGAAACGCACCCCATACACCCTCTTCATCGATTTGCCTCCTTGCAGTTCCAGACGAGTTCGTCGTCCTCGTCCACATCCAACACTCACAGTCACATACACGTACATTCAGCATATACCGCACACAGGGAGAAACAACGAGGCGAATTTACTCAACTCTAGCCTAGCATCACTGACTCTTGACTGACATAGATATCTCAGGAGTTACGTTATACTTTAAGGAATCATCCCCTTTAGCCGAGGACAAATCGGCAAGCATTGCCAAGGATTCGTAATAGAGTTGTAGGTATACTTACATCCAACCGTTGCCCACAAGGACGCCATCGCTCAATGTTGAATTTGATCCTCTGTAACAAATAACACATATGAATATATTCTGCTGGGGTTAAACTCATTACCGGATGAGCGATTTATAATTTTCATGATAGCACGCACACAGGAGTAAGCTGATTAAATATTGTTCAGAATGTGGAAAGCACGGTGAGATTAATTACTTTGTAGGGCAGAATTAATCGTATCAGAGCTAGAATAAACATTATTTAAGTGTTCTTGTTTCCTGATCTTTGTTTTTCTGATATTTTTAACATCTAAAATCTAACCTATCCTGACTTAATCTATTAAGATTAAATGATAATATAGGAATGCCAACTGTAAAAGAATACCAACTACAAAATTTCTCTACACCTGGTGTTCATCGACATTCTCTGGGACCTACTCTAGCAAAAGAGGTTTTAAAAATAGCTATGCTAATCATGTGATTACACGAATCCATTCAGAATGCACCCTGGATCACCGGGATTTATAGATTTTGGTCCATACTCAAAGTCGCCTAGACTATATATAAGCCCACTTCAAACCTATAAAATCCTCAGGAATGACTGAATTTTACCTTGAAAATATCCTTTGACACGGGGTGTCCAAACTTTCTTTTCGAAAAGGCCTAATTCGATTACCTATATATAAAGAGAAAAGGCTTCTCGGTTGGCCTTCTTGGGGTACCCCTTAAGTATTCTGGGCAAACCGCGGAGGTCTTCTGAGCATTCTTGTCCCTGGACGCAAATTGGGTTGTCTACATTTATCCATACAAAGGCAGGATACAATTCTGTGCGGGGCCTCATTTCGTCCGCGTAATTTGAACACCCCTGGGTCTAGACTAGTTTACACTAGTCTAAACAATTTATTACAAGTTCCTAAAATAACCAAGGACATGGGAATATAGAATATTTTTGTCTACTTATTATGATATTAAATATTAATATAATTAGATTAATCAAATCTGAATGATTCCTTGGAAATGTTCTGATTCCTTTCTTGAAATGATTATGACTGATTACGACTGAAAAGATCATTTTCTCACCAGAAATACTACAATAGTGGTCGCTGCTTAACACGGCCGTAAAACATCGTTAACAGGCGCTAACGGTGAAAGTAAAGGTGTTGCAATTATATCTTGCAACTGCGATAAAGCAACGCGCGCGTGCATCCCTGCGATACAACGGCATTCGACTGTTTGCGTTAACTGTACATTTTCTTTAATTAAAAACACAACCATCGAAACACACAGCAAACGAAAACGAAATTGCAACCGCACGCCATCGGCAGAGCACCGCAACTGTTCCGGCCAACACGCGACCACACTCGCGATGTCAGTACACACGAAAGGATTAATTCCTCCAAAATACTGACAAATTCCGCATACATATTTATAGCCTAATTAAGACATCCGTTCTCTATGGATAAGCTCACGTTGTCATGTGATGCCAAGGTGCCAGAGTTGACATGTTATTAACATGTAATGCATCCGACAGAGCATTTAATGCAGAAATTAAGTAGATAAAGATTAAACTGATAACAAACCGTTTTTTTCCTGAGGCAACGGATGGCTCGACCACCAGACTGGATCCATTGAATGTGTAACCTGTAAAAAATTAATAAATGTTGTAGAATGATTGCCCTTGAATGGTATAGCTCTAATAGAAATATCTTAAACGAATAAGTACTTTTGGTATCATTTATAGAAGATCCAAATTCAGATTTAGAAGTATTAAAACAAAATTATATCATAGTCGCCAGAGAAATAGCAAATACCGCCTTACGCACGAGGATTGCTAAGAACAGCCATGGACCGTGCGGTCTAGGACACAGACTGAGGGAGGCCAAGACACTATATGTGGAGCCATTGAATTGAATTGAAAAATACTTATTGTAACTCATATGTTGGTTGAAATGCATATAAGCCTGTTCAATAGAATTTACAATTTGAAGAATTCAGATGAACATATGAAGATTAACTGGAATGGCAAATTCACTTGGAATTGTCTTACATAGTAATCTGGGGTTACAATCACTCTATAACCTATAACAGTGATGGCGAACCATTTTCTGATCTAGGGCAAAATTTTCCCGATGGGTACTCATCCATTTGAGAACGTGGGGCAAGTATTTCTCTCCATGGGGTTACCTAGCAATCGCGGGTCAGCCAAAAGCTTACATAGGTCGGAAACTGATCCGCATAGGCATAGGTTCGCCATCACTGTCCTATACTATAAATCATTTGAACATACATGTATCTGGTTTATTCAATGTTGCTAGTAAGACCTTAAATTTTTATATATTTATCGATTTCAATCTGGAACAGAGCCTCTCACATCCCTGACTAGAAGTGTAAGTCTACACACCTACATAGACAAACATACATCCAGCCTAGCCAGATATAAAATCTCACAACCACACATCATTTTCCAAGGTTTTGACATGTATATCATTTGTATTCTCCTAATATCTCTGGGTGATCCTTTCAGCTTTCAACCAGTGTAAATACCTACGTAGTCCCTAACAAATGCATCCTCCTTAGACCGATATAAAACAACGTCTTTAGTATTTGCCGTGCATTTGAAATGATATCATATTTAATACCTCTGAGGGGTCCTTCCAGCTTTGTATCAAGTGAACGCTTAGACACCTACATAGTCAAATTTCCAGGAGGATAGGCTTTAACAAATGTATCCTTCCTATCAAGATATTAAGCCTCAACTGGATTTAGCAGAATTTCTACTAGCAATATCTAGGAGTGATCCTTTCAACTCTGTGCCTATGATATCAAGTGCAAGTCTAGACACCTACACACTAATAAATGCATCCTGTCTAGCCAGATATACATCACGTCCTCAGTATTTGCCAAAGTTTTGACATGCATATCATATTTCTTCCTAATACCATTGAATGATCCAATCAGACCTGTGCCCATGATATCTAGTCACTCTACACATGCAGCCCGTCTAGTCTGATAACAAACCAAATACTCAGTAAAAGTTTTGGTATCAACCCAGAGGGTTTCTTTCAGCCCTATACTTCTAAGACAAAGTCCAAACCTATGCAGTTAAACATACAGGATGCTGCTCCCTAACAAATCCATTCCATCTAATCAAACCACATTTTAGGAAACTGTTATAGATGAAAAAGTAATCATAGCAGGACCATAATTCAACAACACTCCCCGCGGGGTGAAAAACAAAAATACGTGTAAAACACTCGGACGATGGCACTTATTTACCATTCAATTTGTCGATCGCCTTGTCGGCGGACGACTGATCCGAGCAGTCGACAAAGGCGTAACCGCCACGCTTCACCATGATGTTCGTATACGAGAGGTTCTGCTCAACAAAGAGCTGCCGCAGTGACGTTTCGTTCGCCTCCGGCGGCAGATTGCCAATGTACAGTTTGCTCATCGTAATGGGGGTGATCTTCGCCGCTGTTGTATTCATTAGGCCTCGCTCGGTGGTTAAATGCGCGACAGATACGGGCACTGGGTATATGTGCGCCGACGAGGCTTCAACTTCGTTGGCGATGGCGTCCTAGGCGGCTCACAGCCACTCACAGATATGCTGATGCTGCCCCGCTGATGGAAAGATGATGGACGAATGATGATTATGTGGTGGTGGCGGCGTCGGCGGCAGTGGTGATTGGCACAGATCAGGCGATGCGTGCGTTCACTCTACAGAGCACTCGCATCTGCACTATGTGGTTGCTGAGCGTGCTTGTTCTCCTCAAGTGCGGCTTGGTTTCCGTGTCGTTGGGTCATTTAGCAGCGAGTGTGTATGTGTTTGCTACGCGTTTTTTGACCGATAATTGAACGCGTCGAAAGGTAAAATACTAAACAGTGGAATGAACTTGCACGCGTGCGGTGGCGACATGTAACATGTTTTGACAGCCAAACACGCCCGTGCTCATGCACACTTGGATTTTTTGCGTTTGGCAATTATTTTTTTCGAATAATTGATCAACATATGTCTTATAAATCCGTTTTAATTTGTTTGATGATTTTGATCATGCGTGGGAATCATGAATAACCGAATGTCTTCTTTTCTCTTTCAATTAATGTAATTTACCATTATATATCTTTAATTACCTACTAATTCATCATCTTAATATACCGAGGATACTTATGTTATAATCATTCCAAATGAAAAATCAGAGAAGTAGTGCATTGAAGTCTTCAAATATTTCAAATTCATTATCAGTTATATAAAAACCTGATTCCGGATATTAGAAGGCGTAGGAATGCCTACACAATTAAAATGAAAAAGAATCAATTTCATTAAATACTATTTTATTGAAGTTTCTGGAAGCCTTTTTTAGAAGTTAGGAAAATTAAAAAAAAAACTACATTTCAAGAGTATTCCATTATACAACAAATAACTCAAGTTGAATCAACAAAATTACTTCCTGACATTTGAATACGATTCTAATCCTCTGGATTCAACGTGTCGTCCAATACAAGAAAATGCAAACAAGTTTGCACGTAATTCGCGTGCGATTTTTCAGTCCGTTCCGGCATGCATACAAAAGTAGTCCTTTGCAATTGTTTGGCAATTTTCGGCTAAACACGTTCACTTGTCTTCAGGCATTGTTTGCCACCGTGACAAGATGTTTATCGTAATTTCGGGTATGTCTTGACATGCCACTACACGAGTTTCGCCTCAATGCCCGGAAGAATCTAATTCGAGGATTAACGATCGCATTGTTGCGATCCATCTGCGAGCGTTAGAAGCCAACAAAATTCTAAAACTCACAATAACAACACACCGACAATAACCAACCGATTGCAGTTGGTGCGGCCAGACGAGTTTTTTGGGCATTCCTCGTTCTTCGTCTTAGCTCCACATCCGCACCGGCTATTATTTCCCTGCTTGCACCATTATCGCCGGCTTTCGTTGGCCCAGCTTGCGCCCCGCCAAAGCTTAGAGAATTGTTCGCGTCTGTTGCCGGAGCAAAATCGAAAGTCGGACAGCAATGTGCACATTTTTCGGCGATTGTCTGCCCCGCTCGCGGTTTAACCTAGGTCAGAATTGACCCCCCTAAGCAAAAGATGTTCGAAACGGTCGCATTGCATAACCATGTAATTGTAAGATCTAACTTTAGTAATTTCCCACGCCCGGCCCGGTTAGATACGCCACGGTAAAGAAGCGCCGATGTTAGAAACGGGACAGTGGGTTTACAGACGTGAAGGCGCGTCTTTTGAATGGAAGATGTGCACCCTTACACACTTTTATTACGTGTCTGTACTGAGACGATGCAATTTGCGGTGAGGGTCCCGGTACGGTATATCAATCAACGAATCGTCCCGTGTGAGAATCCAGCGAAAACGAGCAGGGAATCTGGGGTTTTGGTAATATGTCGTTTTATACCTGTCTATAACTTGGTCTAACCGTCTGTAAAGAAAGCTGTATCTTTGCGTGTGAACGTAATATTTTTCCATTCACAGTACTCATACAATTAGATATAAACATATCAAATGATATAAATATCTATATTATGTTCTTTTAAAATGTGATATATAAGGTTCAAATTTATTTGAAACCAGATTCTAGTATTAATATTTGTTGTTTTATTGTCTGGATTAGTTTCAAAAAGTTGAAGGACATGATTCAAGACTGATTCAAGGGGTAAACATGGTTTGATACATTTTACTTCCATTTGCCAAGCGAAAGCATTAATATACATTCTTTTGGAATTATTTGTCAAAGTACCTCGAAATAAGGCATAAAAAACATTTAGTTACCGATAAATTTTCATCCATGTTCTGAAAACAAAGCGCCATTATAAAGTTTAATATGAAATTTAGACCAAAATATCTTTTGTACAGATGAGTTGGGTAAAAATACCGAATTTACTCACATATTTAATCTACATATTCATATGACGTATACTTATTTTACAAGTTGAACTAAATTATTAAAAACTATGTTCGTTTACTATACTAGTATACTATTTCAAGTAAGCAGGCTTCAAATCGTTAAAAGCTGGTTTCAATAAACTATTAATGAAACGCATTAACGCACGTACTTTTGTTTTAGGCGTCTTAGCCCCTATTATTACCAAACGATACTCCCATACATATACAATAGTATATTGTGCTATGAGCATGGGATGGTACTCGTTTCCTCAGGAGTATGAGATTGGCTTGTTCCATGCAAGTTGTACACTATATTTTTTCTACGACAATTGGGTGTGAAAATATGAATTTCTTAATCAAAGACGAAACTAAAACGTATACATTATACAACAGGAGTGGAAAAAACGGCTTGTACTTGCTTGCATCCCCAAAATCGTCGTTTCGACATTTTTGCAGTGCAATTTGAGTTTTTTCCTTTATATTCATAAGAAGTCTTTATCTAAAGTTGAGTTAAAATTTTTAAAAAGTCTGTCGACTACCATGATACGTATTCCAACTCGTTGAATTTCACAAACAACATTTTTAAATATAATTAAATACTAATTAAGTATCAAGTTTCTATTTACGTACATTCGTCCAAGTATATACACAAATTTCCCAACTAAAAAAAAAAGAATGAATGCAAAACAATGCGCAACAAACCGCGGTGCAGACGATTTTTTCGCAAATGGCGCGCCGAGCGCGCCAAATGCCATATACCGGAGGGCACGAAATCAACGTTTGGAGGGTGGTTGCACTCGGTGCGAGAGGTGGTGTGCGCCGAGCCATGGCCATGGCGTCGTCGTCGTCGCCGCGTAGTGTGGGGTGGCCTGTCGATGGGTGAGTGAGTGCCGCCACGCACCTCATGCCACCCCGAAACGAATGGAATTGGAGTTTTTGGCGGGGCTCGTGCAGGGCTCACACCACCGCCGCGCCGCGCCGGACATACACATGGCGGCACCGACCATTGGAGTGAGACTCGCTCGAGTACTACCACCGATCAGCGGATCGGACGAATAATAAATTTTTAAATGGAAACAACAGCGCCGATACATGCCGAAACGCAGACGAAAAAGCAAATGCCCTGAAAAAACATACATCACAGCGCAAAAAGAATCGTAACAGCAATTTGTAATAAAAATGAAAACAACACAAACCGCACAATCACTGATAATGTTTGCTAAAAATTCATTAATTTGTGTTTGCCGGAATGTGCAAATACTGAAAGTATGAAAGGTAAAATATTATGGCAAACAGTTTATTTTTCGTGTATTTCGAATGTAATGTTTTTTTATTGGATTATTTCGAGCCAAAATGGTGAAGATATTCAAAATGGTGGATTTCGTTTTTAATATGAATCCATTGAATTGATTTTATATAAGAATTCAGCAGGTTACCTTCACAAAATTGCAATTTTGTATTCATTTTCCTTCTAGTAAAAATGTATCTACAAAATAATAATCATTATTGATGAAATGATTTATTTTGTGCAAACTGATCTTGTAAAATTATGTCGATAAATTATATGGCACATTTCCAAAATTATTAATAATTTTAAACCAAAAAATGAAGATTTGTTAAAAATCATTTATTTGTGGTACATACTACGTCAAGGACAAATAAGAGAAGAAATTTCGACTTCAATGAATGTTAAGTATCTTGGCATAACTATTGACTCCTAACTCAAATTCATGGCATGGCACAAGGCAACTGAAAGACAACATTACAAAACGAACAAAGTATTTCGTGTAATTAATGTACAAAGACCTACGTCATAAAGTCTCATACACCAACCAAAAACAAAGCAAAATATATAGACCTCTCTTAGATTATACATGTATCACTCAAATTTTTGCATTTAAACCTGAAGAATAACATAGAAGTTGGCGGAAGGGCTGCATTACGAATCATTTCAAAAATCAAACCACTTCACATCATTTCAAATAAAATACTTCTTGTACAGCAATCTTAATATCTGTCTTACAATTATTCGACAACAAGAACTTCTACAAAGATGCCTAACTATAAATTCTACCTTCCTTACCTCGATTTTGCATTGTCTGTAATATTTTTTATTCTCAATTCATTACACTATAAAAATGCAAATATTTTCTTATGTTTTTAAAGAAATTGTTATATATGTAATGTAACCAATAAATATTTGTATGCCTGGGTTGAAGAACCAATTTGGCCGACGACCATATCCATGTTTCATATTTTCAGTTTATGTATAGCGGGTGAGTTTTTTAACGTAAAAATTTCAAATATCTCAAGAAATAGGCTCACTACATTTTTTCATCGGGGTACCTCAGTGGGTTGGTGGTAATTTTGAAATCTGATTTAGGTACACCTATTTTTTATTGGGGATTCAAATACAATGTTGTTTGTATATATAATTTATTTGTGTGCCCTTCGAAGGACCATCGTAGTAATGTTAGGACCACGTAGTAAGTACGAGTGAAGTTCATATCACGCAGCGCTAGCTTAACGTAAACACGAACGAGACTCGCGTTGCAACACATTTGCTCCTAGCACAAGAGGTTTGCACTGTAAGCTGCTGACACGTTATAGACCGCCGACTTCACCTTCGGGCTTCTATGCCTATCCTTGCACGACGAATATGAAAAAAAGGAGATGAAGAAACTTGACAAAAAACAACCTATCTCCTTTTATTACATGAGTCAGACAGAGGAAACCACGAAGTGAGGCGGTGCGATGCTGCCGGTCTGACCGACGCCTAATTTAAACAAAAACGCCAAGAATATATTCAACAATATTTTTATAAAAATATCAAATGTGATATTCATTCAAAATTATCGTGCCCCCCATTTCACGTTAACCAATTTCAAGATTTTTGAGCACTTAAGAAACAATAAAACACCAAGTTTTTGATGTATTTATAGTCCTGCCATTATGAAAAAGTACAAACACCGACCTTACCTATATTAATAGAACGTTCTATGAACAATATCATTATGATTATGTTTTAATGCAATTACACGCTAAATAATTTTAACTTTATCCATAAACTGTTTTCATTTTTTCGCTTTGTTGGCCATTATTATGTCGAATATAATAATAATTACATTCCTGGAAGTGGTGTAATTGAGCGAGGGGTACGCGCTTGTCTCGGAATTCGCAGAAAACGCACCAGCGTGCTGCAATTTTCAGGCGCGTCTTCCGCCTTCGAAACAAAAACATATTCCAACCTGGGTATATTTCGCCGGCACGCAACTCCTTTGGGCACCAATCGACGACTATTGGTTTGGTGGAACACCGACGAAATCGTTACCCAAGCACGAGTACATTCACCGTACATTTACACAACAATTTAGATTGCTGCAATTACGTTGACAATTAATTAACGCTGTTCAATAATATTTTAGTGCAATAAACGAGACTAACAACACTTGAACCAAAGGCAAGGTGGATGATCATAAAACCAATTTGACACAACAAAACTTCCACGAAAAGGTGTTTAGCTTAGAAATATTCAGAACTCGGGTTGCCGTTAACGTTGTTACTGCTGAGATTTTCGGAGAAGCCAAATTTCTATGAATAACACAATCAGGTAGAAAAATCACGTCGACAAAGTTGTGTGAAAAGAAGATGTTTGAATGTATTAGGAATTATATGTTTCCCGGGATATTTGATTTATATGAGAAGCAAGCACAGAAGAACATGTTACTTGATTATACGTATCAAAGATGTAATATCTATACATCTATTTCGCAAATTTCTAATAATACCGAACATAATATCAAATTGAAATTATCTGACAAGTCTATGAAATTAATGAATGAGATTAATTAAATTTGCTATAAAATGGTTGTAATTTCAATTAAATCAGCCTGGTGGAAAAAAACGCGTTTTTAAATGGTACAAACGGTAGGCAGCCTGTGACCCTCGGGTCATGGGATGATCTATTTTAGTTTATAGATGAGTCCTTATGGAGGGGGGATGCCATGTCCCTCCGTTGGCTTGTTTAGCTTATCAAAAAATCTTATATCCTGCTAGGTTATATACATAATGTTGAAAATAAAAAAAGAAGAATTGTTCACTTAAGAAACTTGAATGGGCGGTTTTAGGAAAAGTTTACTAGAAAAATAATAGCGAAATACATTTACTAATTTGTTCTACTTCTGATTTTGATTAAGTAATGATATACACAATAATGCCGATAACAACAGTGCTAGTATATGAATACATTTCAGCATTGTTTTTGATTACGAAATGTCAAACATTTCTGAAAAATTTTCATGCCCTACTAAGACTAAAGCTAGTTATTATTATTTTCACACATAAAGGTCGTAGTAAGTAGGCTTGTCAAAAAAATGTGGAAACCCGAGTCTCCGGGTTTCCGGGTTTTGTAAATCTGCGGGTTTATTCTGTTACGGTTTTGTCTGTGAAAGTCCGGGTTTAAAATCCGAACAAAAACTCGTTTACAGCGCCATCTAGCGTACTATAAAAAGACTATAGGCATGAAAGTTATTTTATTTTCATTAGCTATTAAAAGAATGTATATAAACAAAAAAATAAAAACAAAAAATAGAAATGTGGAAAAGAAAAATTCAACTACCAGTATTCTCAAAGAGAATTGCTATTATCATTTTTCCAAATATGCATGAAATCCAATCACTGGTCAATGAGGAAAGATTGGAGGCTTCGTTCGCTAGTACTACAAATAAACACGTTAAAAAACGAGCTGATACAAGCCGCAATCGCGGAAACAATTATTCGCTGTTGTTTTAGTGACAAGTATCAACAAGCTCTCGCGCACTCGCCTCGATTTTGAGTTTGGAAACAGAATCAAGCAAAGCGGGGCGACTCGCCTCGATTTCGATTTGGAAACAGAATCAAGCAATAGTGGGGCGTTCTCGCGTCGATTCCGGTTCAAGAAACAGAATTTTTAACATCATCTAGTAGTGGGACGTAACCGCGTCGATGCTGGTTTGGGAACCCGATACATTCAAGATCTGCAGATTCTGGTATAGAAACCGAAATTTTTACGAATATCCGCGTTAAACCCTTGAAAGTAAAAGCCCGGTTTAACCCGAAACTGACAAGGCGGAGAACCGAGTAACCCGGAATTATCGGGTACCCTTGACATGCTTAGTAGTAAGCATAGTATACAACACGCATGTAATGCTCATTATACACACATACGAATTGTTATATTCGTAAATAATGTATAGCATTACAAGCTCGTTGTACAGTATACTATTTCTAAACAAAATGAAAAACTGAAACAATTGCGTTGAATAGCGAGATGTAAAACATCCGGGAATCCCGAAAGTTTACTTGAACACGTGAAAAGTGTTGAAGAATAAAACATTTTAAAGCTGCAATTTTTCACTGCTTCGCTATTTCCTGTTGACGAAATCTCTCAAGTTTTAACAGAATGAATCATCCTCTCTCCGAGATTAAAAATTGATTTGTATGTACACATATCTGACGCAGGTAGTCGTCGAGGTTGGAAAGGTAGGAAATACAATTCCGTGGGCGTTGAGTATAATCGATTGTACATACAGCGCTGCATTGTAGTGCACGGCAATGCATGCGTGAGGTGCAAGTGCTCGGTGCACTTGCATGCATGTATTGGCGTATGTAGCGTTGCCCAACGCGCCAATTGCAGTCGCCGATTGGCCGCGCAAATGCAGTTGCATTTCGCAATGAGCAATGAGCGACAGTGCACGTTGGTTGGCTGGACGGCTGACACCACTCTTCTCGCGTCGTCCGCGAACCACTGCATGTGAGTAATACATATAAGTACCTGCATGTATTACCCACTTCTATACATTCTCTTCTGCATATATTCATGAACACATACTTACTTAAGTTATATAT
>JAODAC010023637.1:0-17650 GCA_027575185.1 Mimaenictus wilsoni
GTTTGCTCTCTACACGTACAAAACAGAAACCCCACTCTATTTGCCCTGTCGTTTAATACATTCAACAAACATACTTTTAAGTAAATATTAAAAAAAAAGAACTGATAACACTACTATGGTACTATGGGCCTATATTTTCGATGTTAATAAGTATCGATACTTTCATTGAATATTTTCAAATTTCTATACTTACTCTTCAAGAAAAGAAAGATACACATTCAAATTTTGACTCCCCCATTTATATATTTATTGGAACCACTTTTTCCTGATTTATTTCAAAACAATTTAGTTTTCAGTAACTAAATCAGTGAAAATTGTATTTCTTAAAATATATTTTTCTAGATCATAAAATAGGTTAGGGATGAGCCATCATCACGTCTTTCTGAAATCAAAAGCATGAAACCCGTTTGGGTACGAAATGAGGAATTCCATTGAGCATTATTACTAATTGAACCAACAAAAATCAGATTGCATCCTCGTTTCTTTTTTTTTTGTTACTGACAAATGTGGCGCAAATGTGCAAATATTGTTGTAGGTACGTTGCGCAATTCGATCTCGTCGTGGTGAGACGCGGCCGACGCACGCGCGCCCCGACGCACTGGCGTTTTTGCGCGCGACAAGTAGCTGCTGATGCTGCTGCTACTGATGCTGATGACGATGATGCGCACTGATTACCGACATACCCGATAACAAACAAAGGCTACAAAATACACCCACATTCACACACAAAAAACCGCCCTTAAAATGCATTCAGCGATTATCACAAATCGCTCTTAACCCTTACACCCCAATCTGCAATGAACGAGAAACAAATGTATCACAATTATTTCGATTTCTATTTTCCTGTGAAAAAGAAACACAATATCACTAGGCAAATGTATAACTTTCTAGAAACTTGAATTGAAACAATCAGGCCGGCACTTGCGTTCTCCAACGTGGGCCTACAATAATTATCCTTGGATAATCTTATTCTAATCCTATAAATACATTTAAAAATATACACAAGGAAGATTTTGCATACATACGATGGGATGATGATAAAACGCGATGGCGAGAGGTTGTAACGAAAGCAATGTTTTTTCTTTTTCTATTATTATTTTTTTTGTATTTACCAAAATAGATATAGGTATTTGTACTAAGAAGAACCATCAAAAAAACCAAGCCGAACGAAAGCAATTCTTGTTACTTCAATTAACTTGCGCTCACTTTTGGGTTTTCTACATGCAGTTGAAAATGCAATCGGAGTTAAATCTGTAGACCACCGAAGAGGTTTTTACGACGCGCAATAATCACAATAAGACAAACTACGGATAGATAACAAACAGAATACATTATAGACGATTACATTACAAGATCAAATTGAAAATCAGGTTATATCCATGTTCTATGCGTATTTTTGCGATATAATCTCTCCAAATTGCGTTTCAATGACGTCGATTTTTGACGTCATGATGCGCAACTTTGGTTATGTTTTTGTCCCGTCAAAAATACGTGTGGAATATGAATTGTTTTAATTCTATATTGAATCCAAAAGAAACATAGGCAATTTTATACTATTTCTACATGAAATTAAATTCTATTACTATAAGTATCGTGTAAGTTGTGGATAGTTAAATGTTGGTAAGGATGAATTAATTAATACACACACAAAAGTGCAACAAATAACTTAAGAAATCTTGTGCGGAACAAAACTGAGGGTGAAAACTAAACAATTACTTGATTTCTATCTACCCTATCGGATTTCATAGTTTACACGAATCTTTGTAAAACGACGAGGAGTTAAACAAAAAATAAAGCAAACAAACACACAACTGTTGGATAGTTTTAACTATAGTAACTAAATTAATTAATTAATTAATTAGGCTGTTTAATCGTACCGATTAAATTTGCTGTAAATACGAAGAAACCAAAAAAGAGAATCAATAATTCGACTGATATTCTGTACATACAATAATTATACTTAACAAAAAGGAAGAAGAAAAAAAAAACGTGGAGATTACAAAAATTACAAATGTTATATCATTATTATTGATTGATATTTGCGTACTGACTACACCTACTGAGGATTAAATTATTGAAGTCTATTTACTAGCTAACGAAACCCAATTTAAAGCATAACACAAAAGAAGTGAGATATTGAATAATTGTCTAAGTTATAAGTCTATTGAATCTTAACGATTATGAAACTCTTGTGCATTTATTTGTGGTTAAGCGATAGGGATAGCGCAATATGTGTGTGTTAAGGATTTAGGGGAAACACTTGATAACAAAAATAACACAACAAACAACAAAGAACGATAAACAATAATTAATTAATTAAGCATATTTACTATTGTACACACCGACACACTGTTTGGCCTTTTACGATTTTATCTATCCGGTGGTTTCCGAGGTTTGTTTCAAGAATATTTTACCTGGACGTTAATAATATTAGTACCAATGACGTTGATATTATTTTTATTGTCTCAGTCAAAATTCATTTATATCAATGTTTTATAAAAATCGTTTGAAAATATGCGTATATTAAGAGTTTTTGCTTATAATAATTGGAATTTATTCATTGACTTGTATAAATCTTATCTAGTAAATTTCTGATTGGGTTAAGATAATTAAGAAAATATATTGCTTATTAGAAAAGTTTATTACTGAGAAGAAAACGAGGTGTAATACATCTACTGATTGTGAGTTTTTAACGCGAAAACTTCAAATATCTCGTGAAATAAGCTCGCTATGAAAATAATATAGGTACTCAAAATGTAATGGCTTCATCGGGGGAAAATGTTCTTGGTATATTCAACCGTCCAGACCCTCCCGAAGGGGGTGGGATATAGGTATCCCGATTTTTCATTACGTAAAGATCGGACTGATTTATTTCTATACGTAGAACTCATTTTATTATTACAGATAGAGATACCTTGTAATTGTTACAGTGAAGGCTCAAAACAATGTCCGCCAACTTCAATGCATGTGTAGGAAACCCCCGATCGATGAGGTCTTGAAAAAGACTATTTTGCTATTTTGATAATCGCGGTCAAGAGTTTAGAGACCATCGATAATAAAAATATCCAAAACCGCGTTTTTCAAGACTGCGTTAAGGTTACATGTACATGCATTGAAGTCGAGGAGTATCATTCGAATATTTACTGTGACAATTTCAAGGTGTATCTATAATAATAAAATGAGTAGTATGTCGAGAAAAATTAAGCCTGATCTTTGCATTGGGGAATATATTCATAAAATTGATTATTATCGATTATAGAAGCAACAACAAAAAATGTTCCTTTTCTTACTTTTACTCGTGCAATTTAAATTCGCAATAAAAATAGGGGTACCATTTATGATTTCAAAATTACCCCCATCCCAGTCACTCTGACAGGACCTGGAGGGCTGAATATATCAAGAACCTTCATTATTTTCGTAGAGAGCTTATTGCTGGAACTATTTGAAGTTTTCACGTTAAAAAACCCGAGTTAATAAATTAAATAACCTACAGAGGAGGTAAAATTGTTACGTAGCTATGAAATTAATTAAATCGAATTCAATTATGCCTGCATAAGTGGTTCATATATGAATGAAAGGTAAATTTACTGAAGGAGATGAGTTTATAGTGACATTTTTCATCGACCTTCAGCATGTGTGTATATCAAGTGCTAAATCCAAACGCGTTAATTAATGCAAAAAAGTTTAACCCAATTTATCGTTGTAATAATGATTTTACTCTATTCAGAAATATCTTATGATTATAAAATGTTTCTGTAAAATATTTTCCTTTCGTTTTTTTTTAAATAATTCATTATTTAATATCAATATGTAGTATATTCATTGATTTATTTTGACTGAGGCAATAAAATAACTAACAATATTACAACAAAAGAAAAAAACGAAGTGAGGAATGCGTACTGATAAGGTGTTAACATATAAGACGAGCGGCGTTGTGAAGGTGTATTTTGCTCAATTAAAACCATTACAAATTAAAACTCGTTAAGTTGTACACATTATTGAGTAACAATTAAATCGCAGGCGAGACAGCATAATATAATAATATGTAGGACATAATATTTTGCATTTTTTCAATAACTAACAATACCAAAGAGAAAAAAAAACAAAGAGTACTAAGCTAAACTTGAATTAAAAACCAATAAAGATAAATTTAAAGAAAACAAAGAATACTAAAGGATTTTAAGACACATAAATTAAGGCAAAATGAACAAAAGTGTGATTTAGGTTTACAATTTCTTATATCAATACCGTAACTTAATTATCTGTAATTTACACCTGACCACCCAAAACACGGGTGGTGAATGGCGCCTGATATTAAAAAAAAGTATGTCGTAAGATCGCAAAAAGCAACCAAAATCGTAACACATTTTGTGTGTATATTAACTATATTGTAACTTATTATAAGATTGTTCTCCAGTGAGTCTTTTTGTTATTCAACGATGTGTTTGTTTCGGTAGTCTTAAGAGAAACAATGATTGTGACAAGTAATAGCTTAGCGTACATAACTTAACAAAGAGCAAATTATGATTAACGAAACTACCAGTTTTGATGGATGACAATGGATATGCGCACTGACTTACGACACGATTTATATTAATGAAACCATTCACGGAATAAAGCTAATCTTACCTACTATATTACAAAAAAGAGAAACATGTTGATTAATGAATAAACAAATTAAAGTAAAGCTCGTTGAAACTCTGTTGTAGACAAATCGAGAGAATCAATCACTAATTCGTAATGGAAATTATTACATTTTAAAAGAATCACACAAATAATGCATACTAAAACCTATCTAAGTAAAAAAAATAGATGCTAACTGACAAGATGGCGACTTAAACATATATGAACAAAACGTCAATAATAATTAATAATTATTAACCTGATAGTTTATTCCTCTGTGTAAAAAAATTGATGATAAACGACGTCCATTTCTACATCCCCAGCAAGATGTGGCCGGCTAAACATTTCGTTTTTGATCTTTGTAGTTGAATTTGATGTATTTTTCAGGCGATTTTTAAGGATATGTGCTTTGGCGTTAAGGTTAAATTAATGAAATCGAAACTAACCTATTATAATAATCTATGTACATCTATAGAAGGAGTTTTGTGTCTAGCAAAAATGAGGTTATGCTACTATGTAATAAATTAAATGACCTACAGAAGAGGTGAAATTGTTACGTAGCTATGAGATCAATTAAGTTTGTAAAACGAATGCGATGATGCATACATAAGTGGAAGATATATAAGTGGAATTTAAATTTACTTGAGGAGATGAATTTATAGTGACATTTTTCAGCGACCTGCAGCAATCTTCGTATCTAAAGCGCCAAATCCAAGCGCGTTAATTAATGCAAAAGAAAACATAACCCTTTGATAAATATAGCACAGTGAAATAAAATGCCATGCACCAAAATCATCGTCGTAATAATGACATTATTGTATTCAGAAATATTACAATATTTATTACTAATGAGATAAGACGTGAAAAAAAACATTAGACAATTTGCAGGCATAAAAATAGGCAATTTGAATAATAATATTAATATTATTAAAAAGATGAATATGAAAGAAATGACTTATTAGTATAATATTACAATTATATACGGAAGAAACCTATATGCTGAAATATTGAGACAAACTATGAAAAACAAACTTATATGAATATCTAACTAATCTAAACAATTACATAAACGTAATTAAAATGTATATCATCATTTACAAAATGTATGGCACGCATAATAACAATAAGTAATTACGATTGTACTGTTATTAGGTAGTTAACGAACACATCCATAAAAACACACCCAAGAAAATCCTCTTATAATATTTAAGCATAATTTAGGGTGAATTGAATCTATTTAGTTAAGCGTATGTAGTAGTGACATGTAGTGAATTATGGAAGAGAACCGACTATTTACTGACAATTTGAAAACAAAACATATATATGATAAAGAAAAAAATGGGAAATATATGAGAAACATTACAAAAGCATGTATAAGGTTAAGTTATTTATGTTTGATGTTCTTCCAAGCTTTCTTTTAATGTTACTTACAGGAAATTTCATTCTCGGAGCATAATTGTATAGGATTTTCTCATTTGTTGTCATTTTTTTATTCACTTATATGATATGTATGAGAAACATTAGGAAATCATGCGTGAGGTTAAGATTTTTACGTTTGATATCCTTTCATTCTTTTTACTATAGTATATAACGATACAATGGTGGAAATGGAGATTTTGGGCACGAGCGTAGGGGATGCCTCTGGTGGCAAGAGCACTAACAGCCGTTTACATACGAGTATTGTTCGCTACTTTTTCGTATGTTTTAGAAAATGTTTGTTCCAAAGTCATCGTAAGACTTAAATCTTAATAAAAGGAGGCTTTGACGACGCACACTGGTTTATTTTCTGGATATAATTCTTTATTTTGGTCATTTTGGTTCAAATTTTTCGAATTAACTTGTGGCATTATTTTATTGCATTTTTGTCGCGTCCTTGATCATACCATCATGCGCTTGGAGCTGCATCTCTCATTGTTTTCCTCTGATCTTTATTTTGTTTAGGGCATTCCATAGTTCTAATGAACAATGCAATAAAAAATAGTCTGAACCTACAATGTTCTACCAACATCCGAAAAAGTAATGTCTTCAGTAAATCAAGTAAAATACAGAAAACAGGAAAAAAACATGTTCCAGTGGGCTTAGTCACTGGTATAGATGCAAAATCATACAATGTCATGTATTAAGTTATAAACGTTTTAACACGTTGACGCCGGCGCATGATATGCGAGCCCGTTGCATCGGGCGGCGCTTTCTTATGCCAATCTCACCCTCCGTTTTTCAAGCGTGCGTCCCTGGTTATTTAGGATAGCTATGGCAACTGCAATTGTTTCACGTTACGCGCCGCCTTCGGTCTCGGCCTACTAGCCGATTCCAATTGTTCATTCAAATTTTAACGATCGAAAAAGTTTCCAAACGAACCAAATATTTCAAATTTATATTTATTATATTTGTATAATAAATATAATAAGTATTATTGACTTATAATATTTGGTCTTACAAAGGATACTTTTTTTCCTCCTTACTTTCAATATGTTTGCTATTACATGACTCCAATTTATTCCTTATATATTTATATTATATTTAGCTTTTATATGATAATTCATAAAATATCATGTGGAAAGTGTTTACTAAACGGTGACAAAGAGCGAAACCAGTGACGTAACAGAAAACAATATTTCTTGACGCATCGCAATCCGTGCATCACCGGTGGGACACGCCGCGCGATGGAGCGTACATGTGTGACCCACCAGTGGGGTACGCCGGCGTCAACGTGTTAATATTCTTTCAGTTTTCTTCCATCAATAACATCTAGAAATACCATACTTCCAGGAAACTATTTAAGCAAATAATTGTGTTCTCTAATTGTATGTCCCTATTCTTCCCTTCTTTTATTGTTGTATGCTTTCAAATGATTCCTTTCCTATTTCCTATCTGGTACTATTATTAGTCTTCAAGCTAGGTTATGCAATCAATTTTCATGCTCGTAGGTAACCCACAGGTGCTGCCACAATGTGATTACACCCACATCAGCGCGGGAGGCGGTTGCAGTAATTTTTCACGCGGTGGTAAGCGTCTCATCGATCCGAATAAATCGCAGCATCAAGCATATCATCCATACAGGCGCTGAAAACAAATGCCTCGATTTGTTCTCGTTTTTTTGTCATTTGTTGTGTTGTGTAATTGTTTGTGCCATTTTGCCTAAATTGTTCAAAAAGGTAATGAGCAGCATCGAAACATTTATTCGTACTTAACTAAGAATTGTACCACGCTTTTGTATTATTCTCTATAAGTATTTTTGATAAATATTTTTCATATTAATAACAGTAGTCCTTTTAATATACATGTCATGTAACATTGTCCCTAGAATTAAAATAATATTTTCTTTCTAGATGAACCTGAAGAATGTGTATACGTTCCCATATTCCGACTGTAAATTGCAAAATTCCCCGAACCCTCACTACGAAACCACTTACTTTGGAAATAAGTCAAATTAACATAGGTTTTAGGTTAAATTAATCAAGAAAAATAGCATAACTAACCGTATCATTTGACATAATTAGCTACTATACAGATTTTATCCACAATTTACTTCTAAATATTAAAGTTTCTTATTAAACTACTACGTTCTCTTTTTTGGACTTGTATTTTACGAATATTTTTATAGTTCCCATATAATCCCTCATAACCTGACAAAACAATTCGTGAATGTCTCTATAATACGGATTAGTGCATACTTTTTTAATTCAAACAATTTTGTGGTCATGCTTTTCGTTTGAAAAATCCAAGAAAAGTAGACAATTTTATGTACCATAATTAGGCATGTCAAAAAAAGTATTGGTATCGATACCACGTGTCGATATTTATCGACTTTTATCGATACTTCAATTTTCGATACTTATCGATAGTATCGAATTAGCCATTTTCGATACTTTTTGACATGTCCCTACACTGAGGCCATCTGTTAGTCACAGCCACCATTTGTGATGGTAATCGTACTCTGAGCGACAGAGGCGTCCCCGCTGCTGCGTCGGTAAATTTGAAAATATGAAAATTCAATCAAACATTATTTCATTACTATATTCACATAAATACATATCAATATTACGGAATGGAATTTTCCACTAGTTTTTGTTTTCACTGATATTTGTCAAATAAAAAACAGATAAATTGGATCACAAAACGGACATTTTTAATTTAACAAACGTATGCTTTTAAAATATATTGGCGCCTATTTAGCGGCTTGACGTAACATCAGAAACATTGGGATGGTAATATATTGGATTATAACTAACGAGTAAAAGATAATTTGAAAACTCATTAACAGATGGCGCCAATGTGTATTTTCGATACCAATAAGTATCGATACTTTTCTACGATACTTGGGTATCGAAAGTATCGAAGTTTCAAAAGTATCGATAACAATAAATATCGATACTTTGTGAAAAGTTGACATCCCTAACCATAACTAGCCGTTTTGATGAATGTGTAATCCAATCATGGAACTAAGAATGATAACATAATATTTTCTACTCCTGCTTTATAATCTGTACGATTTTGATTAAGTAATGATACATATCTTAAAAAATTTCATGGCGCTGTTTAACTGGGCGCGGTGGCGACAAAATAAATGTGGTAGGCCATTGATGAAACAATCAAACAAGACTAGTTAATTCAATACTTAAATTTTACTATTTAACTAACTTTCGTTCAGAAAATTAATGCTTATCAGCAAAAATAAAAACTAAAGCTAATCATTACTATTGTCACACATAATAGTCTTAGAAAAAGTATAGTATATACAACTCACATGTAATGCCCATTATTCACTCGTATAACAACTTTTCTTAGTCGTAAATAGTGTATAGCGTTACATGCTCTTTGTACAATATATTCTAATGAAATTCGATTCTATTTTCTGATCTACGAATCGAGGACTAGAAAACTTTGATTAACAATAGAAAATTATGCATTTTTCTAAACTTATTTCGGTTCAGGAATAAAATCTCTCCGTACAAACATTGTTAATCATTGTATATTTCATTTAATCGGGAAACAAATTTCTAAAAGTATAAGCTTTCGATAGTTTCAAGATTGATTGTGAGTCGAAAACTATAAATGTCAGTGGATGAACATAACCTTCAAAAACTGTAAATACGAAGCCTATGTAATTTATGTACGAAGCAATACGAAGAGTTTACTGCACATCAAAACTTTCTAATAAGAATACATTTTTACACGTATACAATAGGAGAAAACAGCAATGTGATAAATATCCAATATTTATTGAACTAAATGAGTATAAAAACTTGTAAGTCCACGCCCATTTTACGAATTATATACATCAGATATCTAATTTTAACTCATTTTTAGTTATTAGAAATCTCTTTTACGCAAAGCATCATCAATCTACTAAAATGCATCAAGATAGCGACGAAGATGTAACTATTATGTATTCCAATGAGAAGCTTAAGACGCTCTTGGAGGAAAGCGGCTTAACATTAGAAGATGCTTTCAGAAAATATGTAGAATCTTTAAAATATGAACTAATTAAAGATTTTCCTTTGGGTAAGAACATTTAAGAGAAAAAGCAGATAGGATGTTTGTTATTGCTTAACATTATATTCTTAATTATTGCAGGAACTTTCTGGTTTAATTCAAAAGAACCTCTATCATTCAAGAAGCATTTGAAAGGCAAATTAGTTCTGTTGGATTTTTTCACTTATTGCTGCATTAATTGCATGCATATCCTGCCAGATTTGAAGCAAATCGAGCATAGTTTCAGCGTGGAGGATGGTCTTGTTGTGATTGGGGTCCACAGTGCTAAGTTTGAGAATGAAAAAGATGCTGAAAATGTGCATAATGCTGTGTTGCGTTATGGAATCGAACATCCTGTTGTGAATGATGATGGTGCCAATATGTGGAAGCAGTGTGACATTCACTGTTGGCCTTCTTTACTTCTTGTAAGTCCAACAGGCCAGCCTTTGGTAATGCTAATGGGTGAAGGACATCGGGAGAGTCTAATGTTGTACATCAAACATTTTCTTGCGTATTATCGAGATGATATCTCACATCACAGTCTTCCAATTACGAAATCAATGGATGCGATTCGACATCAGGAGCCCCTGCTGTTCCCTGGGAAAATCGCATCGTTCGAAGATCGTTTATGCATCAGTGATTCCGGCAACAATCGATTGATAATCATCGATGGGTTTTCTAAGAATGAAAAGCAGTTTACAACAATTGGTAGTGGTTGCGGCGAGATTGGTTTCCATGATGGTGCGTTGAATGAGGCGATGTTTAATCAACCTCAAGGCGTCGTTTTTCTTAGCAAGCACATGCTTTTTGTGGCGGATACCGAGAATCATGCAATACGTAGAGTGGATATCAAAGCAGGACTTGTATCGACCATTGCTGGGAATGGTAAGCAGTCGAATGATTATACTGGTGGCAAGATTGGAACAAAGCAGGGGATTTCAAGTCCATGGGATTTGGTTGTTTTTACTACTGAGTTGGGTCAGCAAGTATTGGTTGTAGCGATGGCAGGTACTCATCAAATATGGGCTGTTTTCCTGGAGGACACGAAGTGGTGGAAGGGTAAAGAGTACAAGGCAGGAATGGTAGCTTGTATTGCTGGGTCTGGCCGGGAAGAAAATCGGAATAATAACTATCCGAATAATGCTGCATTTGCACAGCCTTCAGGGTTAGCGTTGAATGCACGTGAAAAGGCTGTGTATATTGCTGATAGTGAGAGTTCCAGTGTGAGAAAGTTGTCTTTAATCGATGGGAAAGTGAGTGCTGTGGTTGGTGGTGATAAAAATCCAAATGTAAGTATTTAGCAATATCACTTAATTTTAATTTCATTGTTTTATTGTCATAAAAGATGGTACTATTCGGAATAGGTTGGTTATTATCGGAAACTTCGGTTTATTAAGTGATGCACAAGGTGAACGAATGCTCGGCGCGCCTGCCTAAGTTTGTAATAATCGACCTAAATCGATTGAGATAGGAGTCATTAAAGCGGAAGATAGGGTATTTGATTTTTCGGTCCAGCCACAAGGTCGCGAATTCCGTCGGATGCATAAATCAATTAATTCTTGTCAATAGCATTAGCCTCTATTATGACTTATTGTATTGTAAAATAAATGAATAGAGCTGATTGAAACAATATAGATGACTTGGATTGCATTTCGTGCTATCCACCTTTTAAACAGCAGGTAACACTTTCCCAGTCATCGTCGACTGTAACAATATAGATGCCTTGGATCGTATACATACAGTTCTAGAGGATCATGATAGCCACCTGGTAAATAAAAGGTGACACTTTTCTGTATAATATACATCATAATATACGATGTAACATATCCCATCAGTCTATAGTAGCATGCGCAGATATCTTCCGTGTACAGTTTGCTCTGTGATACACATTTCATATCTCTTCGTACTTCACAGCAGTATAGTTAGCAGCCCTTGACCAAGTATTGCACGGGTGATTGGTCAGCTGATTGCCGTGACACGATCTTTGCCAACATTTTGCATCATCACTTTCGTCTACCCCTTACATCAGAAGTGGGATTACCGGTGTATCATCAGCTTCATTTACTCTTACATATTGATATATCCAAGATTTCATGTTTCAATTATTTCGAAATTGGTGTAAATTAGGGTCCAAAAAGTATGTGGACCTATACTTGCATTCGATCGTAATCGATTCTTGGCGATTCAATACATTTTGACACCCGGTTCAACCTTAGCTCGCCCTTGAGTAAAAGTTTGTAACATTTTGTCCCGCGTCGTTTCTAAAGTCCCGACATATTTTGAATAGTACCCAGGAGTAACCCCATTCGCCCCACGAACTACTCCAGACAATCTGATAATAAAATAAGACAAATTATATAAAACTGGAAATGTTCCTACTCTTTCACCAGTATGTAATTATATAAATTTGATGGGAACATATTTAAAATATTAATTAGGCTTAAATATATTGTATCCATAGAAATATGATCGCTGTCTATTTCAATCGTATATTCATTTCAGAATTTATTCGCATTCGGGGATAAAGACGGAATCACATACGATGCGAAACTCCAACATTGTCTAGGTCTATCCATTGGAGCAACCGCAAATAACACAGATAAAATCTTCGTCGCCGATTCTTATAACCACAAGATAAAAGTTATTAACACGCTCACGAATCACATCAAAACACTACCATCCCCAAAGTTCAACGAGCCTTGCGGATTATTGCAAACGGCAGATGGAAAGCTCTACATTGCTGATACAAACAACCACCAGATTAAGATCTGCACCCTTAATCAAGACGAAAGTGAAATCATCAACGTTAGCACTTTAAAATTGGAAAATATTGACTTACAATCAATGCCTGAGACTACAGATTCTTCCGCTGAAATCTACACGCTTAATAAGTTACGACTATCGCCAAAATCGTCAGCTAACGTCAATCTTGATATCACGTTATCTGATTTGCACTGGACTGAGGGTGCGCCCAATAAATGGACGGCATCGAGTGCCAATGAAGGTGTGAAGATTGCGCCTTCAAGTGGCAAACAGGTCGATAAATTATCATTTAGGGTACAATCGAACGATAAATCGATGGAAGATATTGTTGATATCGTCTTCCAAGTTTATACTTGTAAAGGTGATCTTTGTTTTGACCGAAAGTTTACGATTCGTTTGCCAGTTTTAATTGGCAATGAAAAGAATGAGGATATGCATGTAAAACTAGTTATTGGGAAAGATAAGCTTAAAATTTTGAATTGAAATATTAATATTTTTATGATGTTATATTTTTAGGATATTGTAGTGAATTTTAATAGAGATATTGAGAGTTTTGGGGAACTAACGAATTTAATCATGTTTTGTACTTTTCTAACAAATGTACTAATGTATTAAAAAATAAAGTTTTAGTCTAAGTCACAAGATACTTTGGTGATTTGTGGTACTGCAGTGCCTGGCAGAAAGTTATTTAGAATTTCTAATTTTGGAAATATGGTACTGCTTGCGCACACTCCACGATGAAGATTAACGACGTTAAACGATGCTACAACAATTTTCATATAATTAGCTACTAATGCAATCAAATAACTTTGTATTAATTAGTAAAAATAAGTTTACGGCGTCTAATTATTTATAATTTATTTATAAAATGTACGCTATATAACACTCCACGAAGATTTACATGGAGTTTATCACATTGAGAAGTAATTCTCCATGCTATCACAATGATATCTAAATACGAGACTGACCAATTGAATCACATAAAAGAAGTTTATGTCGAAACATGTTCTTCACTCTGACTACCCGATTGTAGAACAATGTCTTCAGCAATCAATTGCTCATTGATTTTCTTAACTAATGCAATTTCATCAGGGGTCTGTGGCACGCATCCACATCGCGATATAATAATAGTTTCTAACGGTGTTCCACATGAACGTAACATATCGTCAATCTTCAGAAGCACCGTGTTGCCTTTGATTATCTTCCCAAATATCGGCATGTTTATCGACTGACACTGTGCCAGGGTGATAACAAACTGCGAATTATATCTGCATGGAGGCGGCGGTTGTTTAATGCGTTGCTGGATTGAGAGTGTGCCATCAAATTTCTCTAGGACTTTGACGGGCAACGCTAAAAGGAGTCCTGAACGTGTTGTCTGCAAATCGTTGGGCTTCACGTTGATATCATGATTGTATATCGAGTGACCACCCTTGCCGTTATGGCAGGTGACATCACCCAGTGCGATGAATTTTCCTTTTTCACCGTAGTGGATGCGTGAATTCTTGTAACAATATCGGGCGTCATTGTCGCAATGTGCAAGGAAGTTTGTTACCATTTTCGGAGAGTATTCGTAATATAGTTCGACTACTATTTGTCCTAGACGGACGCCATTTTTAAAGCTGAAGTCCAAGAACGCTCTGGAAGTGAAAGTTTTTGAGACTTACTCCGAACCTTTGATATACATTATGTTATAGTAAATTCGTTGTTTTAAGATATTAGGAAACTTCCGAATTTAATGTGAGAGCAAGAGTTTTCTAATGTATGTCCAACGTCGAAGTCTGAGCTGGTACCAGATGAAAATACATGGAATGACAACACGAATCTAAGGTAGGAGCTAAGCAGGAGATTTATTTGAAACAAAGAAACCTGAGGGGGCTTCATAGATATAGACCTTAAACGAAATAACATATGTCCTAGTGCCGACATTAGGAAAGACTTCAAACGGAATTGTTCTAAGAGTCGAATGATGTATAAAAATGATGAGAAACCTTTCTGAAGCCTTCCATTGATGAAAATCCCTCTCCATGCTATGACCAAGCAAGCATCTTAACCTTCATTGATCTATAATGTTCTAACTCAGAATCTGAACATGTTCAGAGGTCTAGTGTACTTCAAGTCTAGGTCTCAAGTTACATAGAGCAGCATGTATAGGTATGAGATTTTAAATCACAAAACAGTACCATTCTAAGTTTTACCCTAACTTATCTTATTGTTAGTTTTCTGATATGATCGCAACCGTACTTACTTTCTTCGTGGAAAAACATACTTAACAGCAAGCCCTCTAGTTAGAGATGGTGCAGCAGCAAGTATATCATCTAATGGCTTTTTAATATGTAATGCTTTTTCCAACTTGCACTTCTTATCAAAAGCTGAAGACATCCGGGACCACCTCTCCTTCATCTCTTGCTTCCCGTAGACTGATTTCTGTATGAATCATCTAGACACTATTGAAGGTAGTTTTTGATCATTCAATACTTACAGCAGTTTTAATAGCGCGCAATATTCGAATATTGTCAAGCATAATAACAGCTTGTGCCTGATTGTATAGATCACGTCGAGGGTCTTTGGTTTCTTTAGTTGGAAACCAGCAATCAACAATTGCCTAAAAATCATTTATACAAACTGAAACTTGCATTATGAAATGAACAAAACAAAAACACTCACAGGACTTCGATTTGTCGCATTAATTCGCGCCAGTAAGTTCTTATTTTCTTTGTCAATGCGTTGTAAACGAATTGCATCAGCAATTATTTTCCTTCTATCTACAAAATTTGAAGGATGTAGGAACGGTGCCTTGTTATCCACTGCATGTGTCGCTGTGAAAACCTAAAAGCTACCTTATGAAACTGCCTACATGAAAGGCTAATTACTAATAGATACCCGATAAAGATGATGATTATAGCTCAATAAGTCCTTTTGAATAAGCGAAAGGTGCATCTGCCCAATGGGGATACGATATCGTCGACATGGTCGAAACACAATTGATTTGTTGCTCTTCCTTTGGTACTTCTTATCCATTGGAATAAGTACTAAACTCGGAATTCACAAATCGCGTTTCAAAATGATGGTACAGTAATTTGCTTGATAAAGTGATCAAATAAGTGAAATTATTAATTTTGTTCAGCGCGAGTATTAAGTAATTTAATGCAGGACCATTGTAGCAATTTGAATTTTCATGGATTTTTGACTGGTGACATATATAAGGTGATCCTTATGTAATAACAAATGAATTGTTTTCATTTTTGCATAGTGTATCACTGGTGGATTTGAATATGGATAATACACATATATCTTATATTTTTGTTGGATTTTCCTATTAGGCGGTGCTGGATTTGATGCATCTTGCTTTTAACCCTATCAACCCCGCTTGGCTGCCTTCATGGTTATCTGTTTGCCTTTAGGCCTCTTGACAAGACAAATGTGCGCATATCTTTCTATGGCAATTATTGGCCCTTAAAGGAGTGTGGGCACCCTGCCCAAAGTGACAGACTCCCAGTGCCCAGGATTGTAAATACCCCGTACCCTTGGATGTTTCAACTGCATTGGTCCACCATGTTAATATATTGCTATTGGTCGTGTGTTTCGATTTGACTGACAAAGCCTCCTGGATGACACTTCTAAAGGGTGGGTTAAAATCGAAGACCGCTGGTCTCTACAAGATGTAGGGAAGTAAATTTATTAGGGAACTCTATGAAAAATAATATAAATAGTTTTAACCCCTTGGATCTTTCATAAAAAAAGAAATAAATACATTTTATAAAATTTTGTCCACTCTAATTAATGGCAACCGTGGTGGCCGTGCCCATGTCCGTGACCATGTCCATGTCCGTGACCGTGACCGTGACCATGGCCATGTCCATCATCGCAATCACCATCACCACAATTTGTGTTTGCTTCCACATTTGATGTTTTCGTTCCTAAAAGTGCTGTGCCGTCAATGAGACCAACATTATTCAGTAAATTAAGCCCAAGAAGACCGGCGGTGTCATCCTCAGGACGTGCAGAAACTAAAAAAGGCCTCTTTGAGTAAAATTATGATTTATTTTGGTTGGAACCCTCTTTCGTACCTAATTCTATGTACAAGGTCACAATAACAATTGCGAGCAGTACAGTGCTGACTTTCATTTTGATTTTTCAATTATAAATGCGATAATTCATTATGATTATCGGGTATTTATACGAATCTTGAGTAGATAATATTTTTATTTAATTATTCTGCTTTTAAATAAATAGCCTATATTTTTGTTTTATATCAGTATGTAAAGTCTACTTTTCTGGGACTTACAACAAGAATGACTAAATATAAATAAACAAGGTGTTTACTATGAAACTCTGCCGATTGAGGAAGATGGGTGAATTGAAAAGCACACAAGTCAAACTAGCCGGACCCAAGACCGGGAAAAAGATGAAGGTTGGCCGTAGGGTTAACTATCTTATTCTTCTGGAAAAAAACATTATTACGAAACACACAGTAAAAGAAGTCGGATTAAATCCCCAAGGACGCCCCGAAAAATGCTCCTTAACACAGGAAGAAGTGTTGGAAAATGTTGAGGATCCACGCCAAGATATGGTTGTAGTAATGATGATGTACTTTGAATCATTGTAGAATTATTCTAATGAAGAAGTCTGGAAAATTGGAAGAACTCAATCTAAGAACTCAACCCAGGCATTAATTTCTTCTTCGTCTCGTGCCAAACATATTCAAATTAAGTTGTGGCGTTTCCCACCACATTTTGGCATGCTTTAGATTTAGTATTTACATTTCTTCAACTACTTTTCTATACCTCTA
>JAODAC010023648.1:0-17649 GCA_027575185.1 Mimaenictus wilsoni
TGTGTTTATATATTTCATTCTTAATGGCCCAGAGATTATTGGAGTGTGACGAATTCCTCCACTTTACCGAAATAATATATAAACTTAGGAATAGACTAACAACTTGACATCATATATAAATAAAGGCTTAAAATTGCCAAGCCGTTCGCAACAGGAATATAATAACTTAGGAAATGCAAAAGATGCAGCGCTAACTGCAAAGATATCAAATAATCTTTAATTTATTGATATCAAATATGAGAAATGTTAAATATTTTGTTATTCAATTTACCGAGAATCGAAATATCAAACCATTATGTTTATATTTATTTTTGACACTGTTATGTTTAAATTATGGTTAATTATAGATCTCTATAACCAGCAACTGTTGCTTATTTATAATTATATTTTATATTTAGAGTGTTGGTTCCTTGCGAATCAAATAGAATTTAATCATACTAAAGTAAGATTAAGAGTAAGCATTGGAGCCTAACGCGCTCTACGGGAGCAGTTAGCGACTTCACTTTTTATTTGGCAAGCGACTAGACAAGCCAAACCTTCAGTACAGTAGTATAGTAAGTAACCTTTCATAATTCAATAAAACATTACACTTTAAAATATAACGATACATTAAACGCACTTATTAAATTAAATGAAAACAATAACAAAACCAAGTTAATGAGAAAAAGAAAAAAAAACTACATTCCTTCTCGACACCGTCCTATGGGGTTGCCTCCTTCTTCTTCTTCTTCTCGCTCCGCCGTCTTCCTCAGCCACTGCTTTCTTTTCGTCAGGATCTTTAATGTTGCCACCCCCCTGCCATTCTCTTTCAACCAACCTTGCACACCTTTTCCCGCATTCCTAACCTCCTGCGCCCATTCCCCATTCCAGCCCTAAACATTCATTCGCCATATTGTCCCATGTATCCTGGCCCATTCCACAAAGTATACACCTGACATTCTGTTCCCCCATCCATACTTTTCTCCCCCGCTTCTCAGACCCGCAACTAGCTCTTGCAACTAGTATTTTTTCTTCCACACTTATTTTCTTGCTTCCTATATACTCTGGTCGTCTGCCAATTGTTTGGATACCACGATATACAGGGTTATAGGTACTCTCGCTAATTTTACCTTGTCTTTCTTGTTCTTCTATCTCTCCTTGTCTCCGGCAAACATTTATCTCTAATGAACCTGCGCAGGGCATACGGTCAACTTCTTCTCCTGAAAAGCTTAGAGCCTTATACGATTTCTTCTTCCTCTTCATCCATTCACAGCCAGATTTCCTTGCACACTATTCCCAAACATTCTGAACCAGTCTATCGTCTCCCATTCTGTGCAGACATTCCTCATACCTTGCAATTCTCCAATTCTCCAATACAATTCTCCATACCTTAGTAGTATAGTACAAATAAGTTTCAAATTGTGATGTCGTTTTATCTACATTAAATTGTTTAAAACACATTACAACATTTTACTCTCACGTGATAACCGTAATTATATATTTTCAATATTAGGAGAGGTGGACCTAACGAGGGCATGTTGTCTCAAGCGGATACCCTAATGTATTTTTTAAAACTTTAGACAATGACATTTTAGACTTAATATGCAAATTACCGAAGAGGCAAAAAGAGCAAAGCGAGATGAGTAAAGCGGGTATAAAACTATATGAAATGCGATTGTTTCAATTCGGGCATTTTTATTGAATACCGTAAAATAGGATAAATATAATATATTCATAGGCATGTATCTTTATTTAAATTTTAAGAATACCACCGAATTTGTATGTTATTACACAAAATGCGTGATTTAAGTGTGGAGGATTATCTAATAGTCACTTGCCTAGGTACCTCGCAATATAAAGGACCCATATTCACATAGACTAGAACAGGTTCCGTCTTTGGGACCCATTTAATCTATGTCAGGAACAAGAACACCCTTATTTGTTATTTTTTTATATATGTATTTTTTTTCGAACACGTGCACCTTTTGCCCCGAACAACTAGTCAAAGCGGGCAGTTGATATAAGTTTCACAATCCGTTTAGAAATAGTAGTAGTAGTAGATAACCTTTTATTTTTTGGCATTTAACAATATCATTACAAAAAGCATTTGCCAGTAGACATTTACATAATTTACATAAATAAGAATACATACTCTAACCTATGGAAAAGAAGGTATTTCCACCACAACGTCCACTCGTATCTACAAATCCATCTGCAGACCTATCCTAGATTATCCACTGATATTGTTAGCTAATACTACCAACAAAACGCATAATTAAAGTAGCAGAAACAACAGCACTGCGAATCATAACCAAGCTCCGACATCCTAATAACCCCCTTCATAACCCACCAAACACTCTATTATACTCCAAAACCCAAATACTCCCCATCAACATGCGGCACATCGAACTCCAACTAAAATTCAAAAATAACCCAATTAATTTAGCTATCATTGAACCGCTTTGTATTCTTTTCACTGAGAAATCACCTATTAAATTCAAAACTCCTGAAAACACACTACTACGAACATACAAAAACATGTAAACCTATTATATATATACTATGTATTACGATGTACAATTGTTTCATGGCAGAAAGACTGTAATGGTCGATAGCCGTTAAAATATATCTATCTATCTATCTAAAAATACATAATTACATAATTTAAAATAAATAAAAATAAAATACAACTGTTGTATTCCACCCCACCTTATTGAGTCATACCTCTACTCCGCTTTCCTTTTTCCTACATAATTTGCCTCACTATTGTCACACTTTCCCCTCCCTCTCACAACCACTTACATGCCACCCGTGCTTCCCAAACTATTCAACACCCCCTCACATACAGCCAGATGATCCCGAAAATCAACACCGCTCCTACACCACACACACCTCATGTACTCATACCCCATCCATACCTTCCTCCGCCGCTCTTCAGTTCCACATCTTGTTCTGGCCATAATCTAGCCAGATTAGAAATAGTATACATATCGATTTGTTATAATCTTAGCCATACTCCATTCAAAAATGTTAAATATAGTATTTAATACTTTTACGTATACCTGTAAATTCTGTATTTGTTTTACATAACCTTTGTCAAAATTTAGTGACTAAAACTGTAAATGATGTTGTGAATTCCAAAACCTTGAAAAGTGAAATAATTGGAATCACACAAATGCTACTGTTGAAAATAGAAACAGATATAACTGATCAATGATTTTGAAACATTTTTGAAAGAAAGTGTGTTCCGTTTATAACGAATGATAACAGACGGATTAACGCACATTTCAAAAGAATGCTTACTAAAATCGTTTCTTATAAAGATGATACAGGATGAATAATTTAATAAATACCATACATATATTATTTTAATTTTTACGGTGATCATACAATAATAGTATTATTCTATGCGAGGAAGGAAAGGGCGATTTCCAGCCGTATACATCTTAATTAAAGGAAACCGTGACGACTGAAACAAAAGTACGAGCTTTGGAACATTTCATTACTTGCTTATTCAATGCAGCTCATCAATGTCTTCTTAATGTATAAACCTTAATAATAGGTAGCTATGTCGACGGAATCAAAAGTGCGCGTATTTCATTAATAGCTTCTACGAGCGTGAAGCAAAGGATTTTGATGCCCGCTTGAAGATTAAAAAAAAAGCTTACATCACGCTGATTTCCACTCGCCCCAGCCGGCTCCAAAGCCGCCTTTCTCAAATTCAGAAACCATAAACTTGATAATTAATTCCTGTCGGGAGACTTACAGCAGCATGATTTGATTTTGATAGCATGATGATCAACAACTGTATTTAATGTACAATCTAGCGAAATCCTTGTAAATTCTTGCTGAAATATCTTTTGAAATTTCGGAAAATTTCCGGAATATATCATAATTTATCATTTATTAAATTTTGCAAGGTTTACACACTACATGAGATAATAAAATATATGCTGTTTTTCAGTTAGCAACAACTTGTAACTATTTTGTTGTTGTGTCTTCTTAATTGACCCTTTGTTAACATGTAATTAGCAAGCGATTATAATTATTTATCGTGTTTTCGTTCAATGTAAGACTGAATAACTGACGTCAATCTGTATACTTTCATCAGAAATATTCATTTTATCGTCTCTAGTGTTGTTATTAATGTATTTCCTTGACATTTTTATTTGATACAATAGTGTAATATATCTAAATAGTAAGCAAGTAAGCAAGTTTCTTAAATTGATATAAGCGTCAAGATAAAACCTTCAAATTTACGAAGTTTTAGAGATTTCTTCTTTTGACGGCAAGGTGATTATGAATCAAATACCTTAGAGGGTCTATTGTCATAATTTTAACCGAAACGGACTCGTTGGCTCTAGTCCAAGCCAAGGTATTTTTGCAAAAATGTCGGAAAATGAGAAAATTAAAACACCAAAAATACACAGTGTAGAGCTCGATCAACTCTAAGTTTATTGACTCCAAATGACTTGAGAATTTACATCACAACTAACAATTGCAGTTGCCCATAGCGAACCTAGGAATTTGTGTCGCTATGGCTACAACAGACTTACTCGCCACACTCTTCCCCTCCAGAACTAACGGCAGAAATTGACTCCTGATTAGCAACGGAGTTTATCTATGCTATGGGAACTTCGGAACATGGGGGCACTCCGGCACAAACTTTGGAGCTTAAACATAAGAAATCACGTGACTTGGTCGATGCCAGAACCAATTAAGGGGCGGACAGCATCTGATGTGGCCACACGGATTGAATTCACCTGAATCGGCGATGCCAGAACTAGAGACAATATAAGTTATAAAATATAAAATGTACAGCAACAACACACTGACACTGGGGCGTGTAGAAACAAGAGTTTTGAAGTAAGCGTGTGTCAAATTCGTCAGGACCTGGATTCAATAGGCAGCTAAAGAAATGCATTAACGCACGTTCTTGTATTTTAGTCATCATGGCCTTCTATTTTTAAATTTTTTCTAAAACATAAGAAAGCATACCAGATGATACTCGTATATAAACGGCTATTGGTGCACCCAAACTCGTCGTTTCCACACTTGTAACGTTATATGCTATTTTCATTGTCAAAATATCGAACCTATAAGACGGACCCAGCCTTCAAACAATTTAAAGGCCAACATAGTTACATTGTAAGCATATTCCGGAAAGAAATGGGTATACATTTCAATATCAATAAATTTGATTTTCCTAGGGCGCACTTTCATCAAGTTTTTGATAGTATAATACCTCCATAGTCCATTGAACTTTTGAGATTTGTCTCATATCAGTTATCATATAATAATGAACCAAAACGACAGAAACAATAAATTAACAGTGAAGGGACGGCAAAAAAAGGAATATATAAAAAATTGTGGGCTGGGCAGCTACAAAAGTTTGGAAACCTTTGGAATACATACTTAAAAAACATTTAATGAAAACGCGAATGGGAATTACTTGTGTATATTTATTAAAAACAATATAATTTTGCATGAATTTGTAATAAACCTAGTCGCACAATATGCAACCAATTACACCTCATTCGTCTATAAAGAATGCAAATATTCATCTTATCGAGGAATAAATACAATGGGAACGTGACCTGTGATCTCTACCAAATAAAACTTAATAATGTATAGCTTAAAAACGTATATTGAATTCACTCCATAATATCACGTACAAATGAAAAGACTAAAGATAGCCACAGCAAAAGCGAAATCGTGTCTGGATTGTATTTATACAGTCAGTACATTTAATCCAAATGTAACCGAACACCAATCATTCCTCATTCTTCCCATCCTTTGAACCAACCTTCACCGTCTTCCTATTAAACTCGGAAAGATCCCTCTTCATTGAATATGCATCCTCACCATCAGCATAATATTTCGGCTCAATTTCAACTGTCTCAAACTTTAGCGAATTCTTATAAAGATTCAAGGCAGCTCGATTACTCTTTCTTACATGCAGCGAAACGTATTTAGCATCGAAGCACTCCACCATAGCCTCCGATGCTTGATCCATCAGTTTTTGAGCCAGACCAAGTCGTCGATGAGATCTTTTAACTGCCAATGATGTGATATGCCCGTGCTTCATCTCCTCATTATCTTCCTCCATTTTAGCAAGCACATAACCGACGATATTTCCTTTCTCATCTTCAGCGACATAACTCAGTTGAGGCCAACTTAATCCGTGATAGAAGTAGTATTTCATTTGATAGTTTTCAGGGAGGCAAAGTAGATTGCAATGCTGCATATTCATGAGATCTTCTGGTTTTGCACAACGGATATTCATCTTGTCTTCTGTTGGGGTTGTTTCTATTCTAATCTCGCCTACTCCGTTTCGATCTTCCTCGAGTTTCCTTGTCGACTTCCTGCTGATCCTGCTCGCCACCACCACCGAGCAGCTCCCGAACGAACTTGAAACGCGAGAGGAACAGCTTCCAAACGATATACCAACCTACAACAAACGTGAATCTAACCTCTACGCAAGATGCATGATGCTATTTTGCCTACCTAGGAGGATGAGGAACAAAACGAAGGAGAGAGATGTGATAATGCTCGCTACGGTTAGGACGAAGTCTATCATTATAGTCACATGAAAAGGAACGCAAAGAAAACTACATGGGAAAACGTATCTCACGAGGAGGCAGTGAATTGTTGAGGGCGGTGCGCCATTTTGTGGTGAGCGCGTGCGGATTAAGCGCAGATGCCGTTATTACGCAAGACATTTTTTGCGATCTAATCAGGATACGCAGCAGGACGGGCATTTGTTTTGGATGGTACATACCAAGCGTGAATTTCAACGTCGATGAGTGAATGTTTTGGTAAGATTTTGATAATTAGCGGCGATCAGTTTAACATTTTATTCACATGTGCTCAACTGTGATTTTGATAAGAACATTCGAGTTGTTATTTTTATCTCATAGATGGCTTCATAATACTTTATATAAAGGATGAGCAACCCGGCGAACTTATTTGTATCCTATTCCGAATGAAAAACAATCTATGATCTGGTGCTGTGAGAAATTTTGTGCGGTACAATAACTTAATTATAACAGTTCAGCACCATTCCTGGATTTTCATATTTCCCGTATTGCTAGGAATATAAATCATGCTCCAATCGATTCAGCATGAAAAAGTTTAAATTTCTCATTTTAGTTCCACATTTTGTTGTACGTGATACCGGTTGCGTAAGGTCCTCTTAAATTTTTTCAACTTGCAAAACTTTGGCGTATGTGAATAAAATTTAAAGGAAATCCGGAAGAAGGTAGATTAGAAATGGCAAATAGACTGGTATATTCTATTATGAAATATAATTGATATATTCCATTTTATTTTAGATTTAAAACTCTCTTCATTAGAATCGTCACCGCGGATTTGAGCCGAATTTTTGATAAAATGAATGGTCTGACTACAGGCAACCAAATTTACTTATTCATTGAATTGAATAGGTAAGAGAATTGATTATTCTCATGTTAATAATCTATGTTCCTGTTCCTTTTTTGCAATAAATACATTGTTATTATTATTAATATTTGTTTAAATAGATTCAAAATCATAATCATAACGTTATGTCTTGACTATTGATAGGCCAGAATTGCCCAAAAATCAACAGATGGCAGCGCAAGTGCTATTTACGATAAACAACTTTTGTTTTGCTACGAAAGAAAACGCGTAACTCCGTCTCGAGTTTAATTTTCACTTTTCATTAATTTTAAACAAGCATTATTTACGCAAATCATGGAAACTGACTCAGTTATAACAGATAATCCGAAAAAGGGTCGTGTACGACGTAAACAAACACTCAACAACATATTAAATCAAATGCACTTTTACTTCAGCGATTCTAACCTCTCCAAAGACCGCTTTCTCTCCCAAAAACTTCAAGAATCTGAATGTAAGCTTACCTTGTTTATAATTTTTAACTTTATTGTTTCTCTATTTTTTAGATATTGACTTGAGTATTTTCCTCACTTTTAATAAAATATCAAAGTTGACGACTTCTGTAGAAGAAATTGCAAAGGCAATTAAAAAATCTGACCTTTTGCTACTTGATGAAGATGGCATTCGGGTGAAACGTACAAAGCCGCTGAAAGTTAAAACTAACGTAGATGAATGTACCATTTATGTGCAGACTTTACAACCAGATACAACACATGACTGGTTGATTAACGTATTTTCTGAGTTTGGGAAGGTTGAATATGTTTCCCTGCCGAAGTACGCTCATAACAAACTGGTGAAGGGATTTGCTTTCATTGAGTATGAGAATGTTCAGCAAGTACAGGCTGCTCTCGAGTATTTTGAAGTGGTAGGTGGAAGGATATCACTTCAGGTGGACGCTGAGGAATTGTGCAGTAATAAAGTACAGCAAGATGGGGAAAATCAAGGAATGGACATTGATGATGAAAAGAAAATTGAAACTATAGAGGAAAAAGGTGGAAAGGTTAACAAGAAGAAGAGGAAACATTCTGACGATGATAATATCAAGGGAAGTGGAAGTGGACAAGAAATTGAAATTTCACAGGATATCAAAAAATTGAAAACTGATAATGATGACGATGATAAGGATGAAGATGAAGTCAAACAAAAGAAGAAGAGCAGTAAACGGAAGGCGTTAATCAAGGAATTGGGACTACAAGTTTTAACAAAGTAAGTGTTTAAAGTTTGTACACTTCAATATTTTTAATTTTGTGCGAAAATTACAAAAAAGAAATTATTATTATTCTCATCATAAAATGTCTATATACAAGGTTGTGAAGACCCGGATGGTTGTGTTAAAACTTCAAGTATCTAAAAGTATCGGTGGTTAATGGTTTGATACTAGTTGGGGATTAAAGTCGTGTGAACGGTGTTAATTTTTATTGGGGCCACGAAAGATGCATATTGCAAAATATATCGATAAGTAAGTCTCAACGGGAAACGACCCTTTTTGGGGTGCGGGACTCTTGATTCTAAAGGGGAGCGAGGGTCTTACAGATCTAGGACCCCCAGACACGTGCCTCATGAAAAATTCACCACCGAAAGCTTTAGTTTCCGAAAATTTCTTTACCAGTCAGTCACATTGTTCACACAACAAACATAGAGAGAGTACCAACTGAAAACATAAAACAAAATTTTAATAATTATCTTGTGATAATTATTTGATGATACATTTATAGTAACGGTTTTCATATATTTTGTAGGTGCGTCCTCCCTTTTATAAATTTCCACAAAATATAAACCCTAGAAGGGAAATCGTTATCTTTCATTCTCGGATAGGATTTGTAAATTCGTTAAACTGTTCTGCTCAACTTTCACATAAGATTAAATCATTTTTTATACTTTTTATGGACAAGGGATTTGTAGTAGGTAAGTAAGGATATTTCTAGTATTTTATAAAGGAGAAGGTTAGAAAAATTATGAAGCACGCTGTTAGGATGCGTGACATGTGTAATAGTACGTTACCAATTGCAGATTCTTCATTCTTGAATTTATAAATAGGTAGAGAGCAGGAGTATAATTCAGGACAAAACATATTAGTTCCTTTTCCCACATGATGAGCTTGAATAATCTTGCTCTATTGATTAGTGTTTCATTGGTATTGTTTCAGTGCAGATAACAGTAGATTTGCTATAAGTCATAATACATAAAAGAAAATATGACTATGAAACTACTATATTTTTCAGTATCATTACAAATTTTGTTTCAATACCATGCTCAAAGGGTGAAATTTTACTATCTAGTTAAGTTTTGGATTTATAAAACATATTAATAAACAGAAAAATGAAAGTTGGATGTTTTCCAAAAAATATTAATTCTTGATTATCCGTGTCTGTTTTCATTTATATGAAGTAACAATCATTTATATATAGTCGGTAGTGTAATGAAGGAGGTAAGTAGCTGGTCTAACAATAAGTAAGTGGTCGTTAAGAAAGGTGGAAGGCCTAGTGGGTATGATAATTTTTATGTGTAGAGCATCTGGCATATTAATTTTGTTTTTTCATCACGGGGCGCTAAATTTTGACGTTGCTTATCTTATGCTTATCTATTAGTATTGCGCAATGGCTGAATTTTGAAGATTTTGCTGCCTCACGCATCATTAGTGCAGTCGTAACATATTAATTTTTTTGATGCACAAATATAAAATAATCATTTACAGGTAACTCTTGTTTAGGGTAGTTTAAAAAGGAGTTTTAATTAGGATGTCCATTTAATTACTGTTTTAAAATAAATTTCTGAATTATGAAGAATTTGATCCCAATGAAAAAAGGAAGTCCCCTGTTGCCGGAAAATAATTGAGGAAAGAATAAACTCTTCAGTTTGATTCATTTTGTCGGCAGAAATTAAATTATAAATTTACTTTTAATGTTAATTACCGCATTATTCATATTACAAGCTTTCTTAATATTTGCCAGATTAGAATGGAAGAAACTTCGAAACCGTTACTGGGATATGCAACGAAAGAAAATGAAACAACTAAAGCAACATCTCACTAAACGACGTCTTCACCAAAGCAACTACCTTGATATTAAAAACCCGCAAAATAAAATCCAGGAACATTTAGCTAAAGCTGAGAAAGTAGAAAAGAATGATTACATTCCTGGTGTCATTGTAAGATTAAAACTCTCTGAACCTTGGACTGACGCCAAGAAAATTAAGAATGAGTTGAAGCATGGGAATAGCAATATCCAATACGTTGAAGTGCCTGTAACACTGACTTCTGACGAGGTATATCTTCGTTTTACAACGGCAGAAACCGCCTTAGAGTATTGCAACACTCGTGAAAAGGACGAAGGTGTTGTTCTGCAAGAGGACGAAGAAAAGCAGTATTGGGAGAAAATCAAATTGAATCGCGACGCACATCATAACAAGGAAGTAAAGAAACAGCGAGGGAGAGACAAGCTTCTTAAACGCGCTGAGCGGGAGTTAGGAAAACATATCAGATTTGACGATACGGATGTATGATTTTATTTGAATTGATAGGTATAAGTAAAAAACAATTTTAAGTCAATATATGTCTTTAATTATCTATTATCCAAAAATCTTATTTAACACATTCATTAATGTAAAATTAAGGACTTTCCTGACAGTTTAACATAGGATTCCATGAATATAATGGAAAGTATAAAAGCTTAATCCTAAATTACCATCTATTGCCACCACCGCCTCCTCCACCTCGTCCAAATCCACCGCCGCCTCTACCACCACCGCCACCTCCTCGGCCAAATCCTCCTCCGCCGCCGCCTCGACCGAAACCTCCACCACGTCCTCCGCCGCCACCTCGGCCGAAACCACCGCCTCCGCTGCTATTACGGTTGAAGCCGCCGCCTCCACGTCCACCTCCGCCACGACCTCGTCCACCACCACCACCTCGACCGCCGCGTCCGCCACCACGCTTCTGTACGCTGCCTGGTGGTTTCGGAAGGAATCGTTGAAGTGGTAACAATTTCGCAGGATCAATGAATAGCTGCAATTAATCATATTATTACTATATAGAAATACATCTAGTTATCATTCGAAGATATGAATTGTATGAACTGGATTAGAATAATTGAAAGTACGATTCACAAACAAAAACAAGGGTACCTCCTGTTCGAACCAACCGTAATCGTGGTATGAAAGGGCTAGAGTTTTATTATATAAATAAGAGTTACTGTGGTGCCGGTGGCCCGCCGTACTGAAGCTGCGCGAGGATTTGTGAAATGACCTGCTTATGAGTGACAAGCAAATGTTAGCAAGAGCACGTGGTGGGTCAGAGGCACGAGGAAGGAAGATGGTTGGAAGACTACTGGAAATATGAACTCTGCAGGAGGGGACCAACACATTGGGTTAAATTGCAAACGAAGCACAACTCTTATAGAAAGAGTAGTTAAAAAATACGGTAATTAATACGGAAAGGTGGCTAAGGTAGAATGGGAAGGGGATGGAAATGGTGAGCAGAGAAGTAGCTCCTAAAGAGGAGAAGGGGCTCCTAAAATTAAGTTATTTTTCTACTAATGCTTAATATGCACATTATATTAATGATTTTGATTAAGTATATGATATACAACCTATGATTTTTTTGATTACGAAATGTCATACGTATTTTAAAAATGTTCATTGCCTACTTGTTTGCTAAGCAAACGATGCGGTTATGTTCCTATAATAATACTGCGTTGCATTGTTTTGCAATGAATCCCTCTCGGCACAGCTGCGGCGATATAAAAGTGGTAGGCCATGAATGAACCAATCAAACAGGACGTGCTCGTTGTATAACTACTATTATTTGGCATATAAGACATGCTATCCTTTCGGGAACAGTCTTCCCTTTTGGGGCTTATCTAAATATATTTTTGCGGTGATTATTCCCGTTACCTTCGAGAGTATTGTTTTTTATTTGCATGAATTTAAGTTATTAGTGAATTATATTATATTAGAGGTGTTGAGATAGTGGAATAGAATATAAGTACAACTACTGATATTAAATCAAACTTTTCTTTACCCTATCTTAGTTTGTGTTACCTAATCCTACGTAACCTATATAGCCCCAACCCACATTTTCTAACTCCGAGGTTTTCCAACTTTGTATAACTGCGCTTCTCTATTTTAATACAGCCCTTTGTTAAAATTATATTTACTTAATAAGGTAATGTCATAACGAACGTTTTCTCGAGCCTTCCCTGCGACTATTCCTCGGCTCCGCAGAGAGGAGCTTGGAAACCTCGGCCCTAACTAACCTAACCTTATGTGATCCTATCTAACCTTACCTAACAACACCTAATATTATCTAATAGTACACTACCTTACCTAACAGAATCTTGCAAAATACATTTATATCATAGGATATAGAAAAGGATGTTTTTTTTTTTTAATTTTGGGTTTTCCCTCACTGCATGTTTATAAATTATACGAATTCTCGATAAAACACAAAGCCAAGCACAAAGTTATGTTAATACTGTGCCAAAGAACAATTCCCTACATCTCACAATAACCATCTAGCTATTACATATGTCAAAGTATATCGATAAATATAGACATTTTGGTTTTAGCAATCGCCAATATTACAATTATTTTACCCGATTCATCGCGTGAAATTATTTAAAAGTGGTTCCAGCAAAATGTGGTTTTAATGCTCATACAATTAGTATTCAAGTTTTGAACAAAGTTAAAATGTATTTAGAATTAGTTATCCTCTTACCTTCTGATTCTTTGTGAAACTGGACGCCTTCATATTTTCACCAAGTCGCACTGATACTGAATAATCTCTGAGATTACCAAATATTTCATCGATTTTACCGATCGGTTCCATGTTCTCCAAGTAGATGGGCGCATTAAAGAAGGGTACATCTTCGATTTCTACTTTACAGACCAACTCGTCTTGGCATGGATAATCGAAGTAGCCTAAGGGTACAACACGTTCTGGTGGTCCTTGGTCAAAGTTACGACCGCCACCGCCTCTTCCACGGCCACCTCCGCCACCGCGTCCACCGAAACCACGGCCACCGCCTCCACCACGTCCTCCGCCGAAGCCACGACCACCACCGCCCCCTCTACCTCGGAAGGACATTCTGAAAAATCATTTTTTTATAATAATTTGGTAATTAAATGAAAACTAACAGCAAAAACTAACTTGTACTAATATGGAAAAGCCGCTTTTGCTGTCAAGGGAACGCACGTGTTTACAATTAGGTTAGGTGTTGTTATTATATTTTCGGGTTATACTATAACTGGCTACTTACTTGAAGTTTTTAAAAGTTTATACAATAATAGAAAACACTATGAAGAACACGCCGTGGACACAACATTAATTAAATCAAACAATACGCGCAACACGAACGTTGCTGCAAAGTTTGTTACAAAACGTGAAGAATTTTCGCGTGTTTTGATTGTTGATGGCGCTGCTAAACTATGTAATGTGACAACTACGCTTTGTGCAACGTTGCCACTTTATTTCGAACTTTTGAAATGTGACAAATGCACACTATTGGACATTTTTGATTCTCCCTTTTCATATGATACAGAAAGATTCATCACTAGGATAAAAAAATTATCTTGTAAAGAGATTAACGATCGACTCGCTGTTTCTGACTTCTAGTGTTCCAGTGTGTGTTAAACATTATTTAAAAAAATACTGCATCATCATCTGAGAAATAAATATCAAAACCAACATATTAAAGGATATTGTGATATAAGAATAAAATAATAATTTAACAGGAAAATCTGAGTCTCCTTGAGTTTACCGGTCCTGACATTTCGTTATATTCAATTCATTGTAAAAGTGTCGATAATTTGGGAGTATTGCGAGGGCGCTCGCATCGATACCATTCTGGATCCCCTTTATAAATTTGACAATTTTAACTTTAAAGATATTTAAAACTAAGTTTTAAGCGATAAAATGATATAATTTCATTGCATAATTAAATATGGCATGATTCCATTTAGCGTGTATGTATTGCAGCTGCACAAATTTATTTTCTCTCAAAATACATATGAAATAAGTCAATTATCTTTCAATGTTTCTAATGAATTAATCGTATCAAAGACTTCAACGCAGGAAGAAAAATCGAATTATCAATCAAATCATGAAAGCAAACGGTGCAGCGGTCTTGTAGCGTCCTTGGGCGTCTTCTACTCTGTTTTCATCTATGCACTCATAGATTATATAGAAATGTATGCACTACACCACTACTAATTATGTCATTTTTGTTCTGTTTGGGGGTTAGGGTCAGCTGTTTTTTAGCGGGGATTGTGAACTTGCGACCTCGAGGCAGAAAATTCACAGTTTCGCACTTCGATTGCCGGCAAAGTGAGGTAACAACGATTAGAATAAATTTTAATAATGGAAGACTATCGTTTGAAACAGCTTATAGAAGCACAACTACAATATGATAAAGGAAGAGTGTCTAAAACTCATTCACAAGATGATTTGGAAATTGCCAAAGAACTCCAGAGACAGTTCAATGAAGAAAACGCTAGTGAAAATCCTTCCAATTTAGTATATACCACGAAAAATAGGAATACTGACAAAACGAAATCTCTAGTCGATCCATCATGGGAAGTAATCGATCCCACACCGGATATTCACAATTTATTCATGGCATTCAATCAACACTTTTTCTGGAATAAACTGCTCTCTGTCTGCGTCTCTTGGAGTAAACGAATGACCACATGTGCAGGTATTTGCTCCTATCAAGGAGCTGGAGGTATGTGTAGCATTACATTAAGTGAACCACTTCTTAAATTAAGGCCTAGAAAAGATTTGGTGGAGACGCTACTTCATGAAATGATCCATGCGTTTCTATTCTTAACCAACCACAATAGGGACAGAGATGGTCATGGCCCGGAATTTCATAAACATATGTATAGAATTAATGGAGAAGCAGGTACGAATATTACAGTTTATCACAGTTTTCATGATGAGGTGCGATTATATCAGCAACATTGGTGGAAATGTAATGGGCCTTGCCAAAATTTGAAGCCTTACTATGGAATGGTAAGAAGAGCAACCAATAGAGCACCCGGGCCCAATGATAGGTGGTGGGGCCAGCATACGAGGAGTTGTGGAGGCACTTTCATCAAAGTTAAGGAGCCGGAGAAGGTTACTAAGGGTAAAGCAAACAAAGAAAATGCTAAAGCACCTGTGAAATCTACTAACATTACCAAAGTGAAAAGTCCTCCACCCAAACATGGTGATATTAGAAACTTTTTTCCAACAAAGTGCACTAATAATCCATCTCCAAAGCAGAATGTTCCATTGGGATCGAGAGTTGGGCAGGCATCAAATTCTCATATAAAACACGATAATACAAAAATTCAGAATATTAATGGCTTCAAACCCGGTGAAAACGGTTCTTTGGAGTTGAAAAATGCAGAAACTGCTATTGCAAAACCTGTTTTGTCATTGTTTAATGGATCAGGTCATGTTTTATCGGCTGGTAAATCAACTCCAGCAAATAATGATTATTCTGCTGTGCGGAATCGCTGGCTGGATAAGTTTGACAAGCCGGGACCTTCACGTCAACCTCCGAAACGAACGAAAATTGCAACGAAAGAATGTCCAACCTGCAAGAAGCAAGTACTAGAAACCGAATATTATTCTCACATTGAGGTTTGTCTAGAAGCTTCTTCAGCTGCGAACGATCTAATTGAATGTGATATTTGTGATGAATGGATCATATCAAGTGAACTTGAATCTCATAAAGAGACGTGTATACATACAGTAAGTACCCAGATGGATTCAACGATTTCCAAGGAATGTCCCATTTGTCAGGAACCACTTTGTGCAAGTTTATATGACAGTCATGTCGCTGATTGCATTTTGAAGAGTGCTGATACTGTTTTACAACAGGTTGATACGGTTGAAGAGACTGTTAATTGTTTAGTATGTAAGAAATCAATAGTTAAAAGCTGTTTAAATGAACATTTAAATGATTGTATGTCAGAGACTATTTTTATGACTGACGATGAAGCGGAACAGTTCTTCGATGATTCATTTGAGGATTCCTTTGTAATACCGAAAGAGAATCAATCCCGCGATATTAATACTATGGATACTATAATAATTCAAGATGATAGTGATGATAATGTAAATGCTGGCGTTAACGAGTTTGCCAATTGTCCTGTATGCCAGCAGAGGATTAAAACTGCTTCGATTAATGTTCATCTTGATGTATGTTTGCGCTAGACGTGTATGCTGGTGATATCTACATAATTATTTTTTAAATATTAAATACGTAAACGTTTTATATGTGATTTTTATGCTTATTTACTATGATCATTGAATGTTGAAATAAATGGACTAGATTTGTAACTATTTTTGTTCTTTCTGTTGATGTATTGTTAATTATGTTTTATTCCCTAGGAAATATTGAGAGTTGGAAACGCCCGTTTCCAGAATCACTTTTCGGTAAAATATTTAATATGAATATTGACAGGACAGTACACAACTATATGGGTCTAGGGCTGTTCATCGTCGTTCATATCAACGCAGGGCACATCTCCGCGGGCAGACCATCGTGGGTACTCGTCATCGTCGTAAAATTTTATCGGGAGGGCGTATCATCGTCAGAGTTATAAAACATGAACGGTTGCTTTACTTATTATAAAAAACTCCTAAAACAAACGATTATAAAATCCCAACTACGCCAAAAAAACCACATATTAGGAATAGGTCAGATCCCTTTATTGCGGCTATTGGTGGTTCTACCCGTCCGAGGGTAGACAAGCCGACACGCCGATGCTGATGGTGAACTTACTACCTGCTCTATTGATTATCATCGAAATAATATTGTTTAAATAAAAACTATTTGGTATAAAAGTGTTTCAATTCAAGGTTGAATGAAATTCCTCTTGGAATGATGCCAAATTTGATATGAAAATGTAATTTCTAATGTGTTATTAACATCTTGATTTCATCTCTTTCATAATACATATGGTAAATTGAAATAATTACATATATTTCAAAAACTGTATGAGATATTTCAAAAAGTCGTTACTGTATTATAATTTTATATATATTTTTTATAATAATTAAAGCAACCGTTCATGTTTTATAATGCTGACGATGAAGTGTCTTCACGATGGTTAGCCCAACATTGAACACGCGATGGTCAGCCCGCGGAGAAGTGCCCTACGTTGATTTGGATCACGATGACCGGTCCGGCTACGAACTAAATAACTATAACTGAAGGTACTCCCTATATAGGCCCTGGTACATTT
>JAODAC010023659.1:0-17638 GCA_027575185.1 Mimaenictus wilsoni
TATATTAATAGGCCTAATGTTAAAAAGTAACATAAATGTAAATTACTGAAATTCATTTTGCATATTTCGTTTCAACGAAGAATTCCTATTCTGCAGTGATATATGCATCTATTTATTCACTTGTTTGAGTGTCGGTTTGAACGTTTATGGTTTCTAGTTAAAAAGAAATCTACGTTTTTTTTAAACAAATGTTTATGCAGCAGTAAAAGCAAATGTCATAAAAGATATCGCTGATCTAGATTTATATCCAATCGGACTTAAACACTAAAAGAGAGACGTATATAAATGTAATTCTCGAATTGAGTTTGTCACGAAATTTGTATAAACACGAAATGCTGGGACAAGTTTTTGCGTGCGAAACTTTAGCGGGTATGTAATAAACTAATCCTTTTTTTGCCGTTGAACTCACGCCACCTTCGCGGCGGCGGCTTGCATCTATCGCATGTGCTTAATATATATTAATGACGCTTCGTATACCGGCATTGAGATGGGAACGCCCGCTCGCGTAGGCCGGCGCTACCGCCACCACCACTACCACCACCGCTGAGGGATCTAATGAAATTCCAATTGTCTTGCTGCACATTTCCCAATTTGAATTACAGATTTACGCTGAGGGTGGGGATTGTGGAGGTGGCGGTTGGTGCTAAAGAGATGCACGGCTCGCGGTGTAGTGGTGAGCGACGCCAACAGGGTGAGTCGGTTGGTGGCAAACACGACGCCACCACCCATCAGCCGCTCGCCGGCTGAACCGCGCGCACTCACACACACACCCCGCACGTATACACATGGACGCCGTACCGCTGAAAGCGTGTAACCGTCGTCCTTCCCCCCACGACATGCCCGACATGCACACGGCTTTTCATTGATTTTTCCAAAGCGCAATTGCCGGCGCACGTTCTTCGCGGCCGTGTGCCGCCCGTTTCCGCAACATTCGCGCGTCGCGTAAATTATAAATAACGATTGCGCGTGGCTGCGCTTCATATGGCAGGACGATCGCGCGTCGATTAGCAGCGGCGACGGTAACGGCGACGATGGGCAAAATCGATGTCCTCACAAATTGTCGAACGCAAAACGCCGACGACGAGCGGGCGAATGTTGTTATTTACACCCGAGCCCACCTTAGGGACGCAACAGTCGCAATCGGAACGCGCACGCCGTTTCATCGTCGCCGCCGTCGCCGCCCCCGATAGCATTTCGCGCTAAATTTGCAATCGCTCATGAATAATTCAGTCGCGACGACGCAACGCGTGTACGGTCGACGAAGACGAAGTGTATAAATAATAGACGCGTCGCCATCGCTTCATTTTTCAATAATTCAGCATGGCGCAAAAGGCAGGGGGTGGTGGTGGCTGGCCGGCATCTTTTGCGCGAATGCGAATTACACGCCTGCAAGAATGCGACGATCGTATTTTGTCTTTGGCTTTTCGGGTGTAGGATTATCCCAGAGCCGGAACGTTTTAATGTCGACGCGATTGCATTTCACCGGTCGGTGGCGGTAGTGGTACAATGTAGCTTGAAGTGCTTGAAGCATCACAACCTACTGACTACCTCTCGCGAGTTCTTCATTCAGAATTACTCTTGGAACGTTTTATAATCACTAGTTATTACTTTAATTTTACCATATTGCGATTAGAAGAAATGTCCTATCATATATCTGGTTTAATAATAGATACTCGTGTATTTATACAGTATTCTCATATATTGCATCATGAATCGTTTTTGTTAAGAGCTTAAGCTTTGTTAAATGAAGTTCATTAGTTCCTTGCACTTGACGTGGATAAAACTACCCCATTTTCTTCATATGTGCAAGTAGTAGATGTCCACCGGCCATGCGTGTTTCTAATAACCACATTTCCCCCGTCGAACAACGATAATGATGGCAGCTCATCCACGTCCACGGATTTATCTGCGTCGCCACCGCCATCGAGAGCACATCGTCGGTGATCGGGTTCAGCGAGTTGATTTAAAATTTTTATTACACTTAATCATGCTTGAACGGATTTAATCATCTATAGATGGCCGCCACGTAGCTGGCGTCGGTGTATCTTTGTGCTGGAGGCAGCATGAAGGCAGGCATACATACGAGTTGTCGGCGCGGCGTACAAAGCGTTTCGTTCGTTTTCTTTGTCCGCGCCGGCTCGCGTGTACCGAAGGGGGCGTAGCCGGTTTTGAGAATTTCTATTCCGTGTGTAGACAGGCGCCGGCTGCTACTTCCGCCGCCACCACCATGCCTGGCCACCACCACAGGATGGACATGTGAAAGAGTGGGAAGGTTTGATGACGCAAGTGACCGAAATGTAATGTTGTCAAATAATATTTTATGGTTGATATAATTAGATTTTAATATACTGTGAAATCCGCAGTATACGAAAATTCACAGGACTAGCAATTTTTCCATTGTTGTCAGGTTTTCGCATAATGAAAGTTATTAAAAATGAATGTGATATATCAATAAGGGTGCAAATGGCCATTTTTTAAGTCAGAATTGACGAAATTCATTAAATAAGCTGCGGCAATCAACGGATTAAACGTTAAATAGAGACTTTCTATAAATTGCATTAAAAATCAAAGCCAATGTATCTTACTGTGTTGAGGATAAAAATCAATATGATTGAAATGCTATTTGTCATTGTCATTTATGAATTATTAAATGGTAATTATTTGTTTAAAAGTAACTTTATAAAGTTATGTAGGTCATCTCATCGAAAACTGGCCAATTCATCGAAAACTGTTTCATCGATGGTCTCTTCATCGACTTCAGATCATCGAGCGTCCATATCATCGAGGAATCAGAGCGTATAAATGAAGTATGAATGGCTCAATTGTTTCGAAAATATGCAAATATATAGTTTCGAATATAGGCAATAACGTACATTTTGATTTTTAAAATTACCTAACACCTATTTTACCTAATCCTATTTTAAAGATTATTTTCAGATTGGCGAAGGCCGGTTTATTTATTCTTTTCACTCGTACCATCATCTTTGAAAGGTATAAATTATTGCAGTAGTTACCTGGTGGTTTTAAATATTTACCGTCCACGTTTAGTACCTGTTTGTCATTTTGGTTCCTTTCTTATTAAATACAATATATTTATCTAATATTTGAAATAAAAATACTAAAACATATTTCATTGAGTACGGCTTAAATATATTTTTCGAATGATTTACAATTTAATATTAAAAATTGTTGTTTTACGTGTAATCGCAACAATTTATTCTTCATCTATATGCCAATGTAGAATAAATTATAAATGATAAAATGAATTTTGTTTATTTCGAAAACTATAATAGGTAATTTTAAAAATCAAAAAAGTATGTTATTGATTATATTCTATACTATATATTTGGACATTTTCAAAACAATTAAGCTATCCGTTCCTCTTTTATAGGCGACTTGATGATAAGACTGATCCATGAATTGTTACGCCTATGATGTGGGCGCTCGATGATCTGGTGTCCATGAACGGATCATCGATGAAGTAGTTTTCGATGAATTCACCTAAACCCCATTCATTTAAGACAAGTTTCTAATTTTTGGGCCTATAAATTCGTTTTTTATGTAAATTAAATAGTCCAGCCATGTGGCGCAGTGGTATCGTCGATGACCACTGCACATGAGGTCCCGAGTTCGATTCTAGGTGGGAATGCATATTAAAGTGAATTCTTCTTCTTGTCAATAGTGTTAGCCTCTAATATGACTAATTACATTAAAAAAGAATTGAATAGAGCTAATGACCATAGCAGTCTATGCTCGGTAAAATTAAACAAAAATTGTAAATCAATTAAATTGTTTCTCGTCCAGTTCGCGTTTTAGCAGGTCCAATCGCAAACGGCGAAATTTCTAAAAATCTAGATTATTTTTTATTTTATATTTAATCAACAACCTTTCTCTACTACATAGTGGTGTAAAGGATTAGTAACTTTCTCCCGGCCCGATCCGGTCTCGCTACTGATGGTACTTCTCTGAACTCTTGGTGCAAATGGGGTTTTTCCCGGGACCGTTGCAAGCGAATCGCCCAACTTTCGTTCGCGTCTTTGTGGGTTAGCGTGTTGAGAGGGGAGACCAAGTGGTCATCCATCCAACGCGTAGCTACGTCCGACGTTGCTTAACTGCAGTGATCTAACGAGCACCCAGCTCCACAACGCGGCAAGCCGGCCACAAAATAAGATCTAGATTATATTTATAATATATACTAATTCTGGTCCCAAAAATGCAGATTATGAGCAAAATGAATTCGTGTAAAATTATTACACCAGTTTTCCAGATTAAATTTGAACTTTATACCCTTAACACTTGATTTTTGGCCGCTCACATCCTGACATCAACCAATCTGTGAGCAGAGGTGGCAGCATCACAGGTGAAGTCCGAAGTAATGAAATACTCACACCGGACGGAAACGATGCGAATGACGAAATGCGGGCGATGAAGAAGTAGGCGAAGGACGGCTAATGCGGCACACGGATGCTGCAGGGTAGGCAGGCCCAATGCAAAGCGAGCGAAGGAGGTGGTCGAGGAATACGACGGGCAACAGCCGGCTGACAGCGGATAGGGGCCACTGGGTACACACAATCGTGTGCGTATCTCAATATGTGTATGTGTAGGGGCGGGGGTGGCGGTCGCTTATACCGCTTTCTTCCCTCTTTATTGAACAGCTCTGCACAATCACACGCTGACACACACACACACACACACACACATACACACACACACATCTACACTCACACGTGCACGCTGAATTTGGGGCACACAAAGCGGCTGAGACACTTTCATGAGTACAAAGAAGGGTGCGAGACAAATCTGCACGCACACGCGTACCGACACGCAGTCACACATGCCGCCGTTGGAAGCCCTTGAATAGACAAAAAAAGGAACCCACGCCGAATACGAAGGCAGGGAGCGCGTAAAAAATAAATGTACTTGTTGCCCTCCAAAGCGGATCGACGCGATGCGCGCTCTACGCGCAAATCGGGCTTGAAATTTGAATGAATAATGAATGACGATAGCCGGTGTAAGCATGCCGCTGATTTACGATTCACGACAATGTGAATCTTTCATGCTCAAAAGAGCAAATTAATAAAGTATCCCTATTAACATCAACTATTAAGATTACTGTTAAGATCAAAAATAAACATTTTAGCTGTCACTTCATATATCAACTATTTCTATTTTTCCTCTGACAGACATATTTTAATATGCCAATAAAAAAAAATACATATCAGACGAATTTAATGATTGGTCCGAAATAAATGAAATCAACATTTCAGCAGTCACTTCACATATCAACTATTTTTATTCATCGACGCTGTGATATCTGTCAGAACTGTATTCAAACAGAGATCAAAAAAGCAGTGAAAAAGGCATTCGATCGATAAAGCACCAAAAATGTGCAAAACTTCGGGTTTAATGACAAGAATTCGATTAATGGACAGTCAGCACATTGATAATAACGAATTACTCGACGAAGCGGGAGTTAATCGGAAAAAAGTTGTGTATTTTATGAACTTCACCGTTCGCAAATAGAAAATTAATGGCTTATAGACGGGCAAGTTCGGAAAAAGCGATTCCGAAGACGTTTGTAATGATTTGTCATTGCGACGCTGGATTCGAGTTACAAGTTTGTTCGCGCCCAACGGCGGTGAGCGGTAGCCATTTCACTTCTGCAACTCAATTTCAAATTCATGTCGAAAGTTGAAACCGTACGTTATTCCATGTGGAGTGGCGGTTCATGGCATTCAGAATCGAGTTGAATATATAAAGTAGAAAAAAAATCTATTTTTCACGTCTTGCATGTCAATAAAATAAGTGGCTTTTAGTCTTACGGAAAAAAGACTAGAACATCAACAAAATTATTTACAATTCCACTGATTCTTAAATTATTGATTTAATGTCACTATTAAATTGGTTCTTCTTTGTATTCGCCCAATTTCATTATGTAACCTCTCAACAACACACAGCTTAACTGAATCTAAGTATTCTGATTTTGGACAGGCTCTGTTCGGATTGGAATATACAATGACTCGTCATTCATGTTCCAGGTCAAGTCAATATTTTGAATCGAATTTGCAAGTCCAAGGTTCCATCAGCAGCGCTTAAAGTTTGACCTGAACATTTATGTATTCCATTGTTTCCCGAAGTGCAGTATCATTGAATTGTCGCAGTCAGTCTGAGAACACTTTTGGAGGAGAGAATATGTATAAGATTTATTTAGATAAGAAAAGATTGAGTAATACTAGTATACGTTCTTCGACAAAAACAATAACTTGAAAAGATTCACAATTGCTCCTTTATTTGATTAATCAACGCTATTCTATATCATTTCGAAGATTGGTGGGTATTTTGGAAGAGATTTTAGGACCAATTTCTGATGATATACAGTGTTTTGGAATCGCCTCAAGGCAAAGATCAGTTTTGATATCGAAAGGAGTCATGTGTCACTGATTTAATTCTGACAATTTTTCTCTTATTACTGGTCTTTTTTTGGCGTTGCCGGCGTATCTCTAACCAGAGCAAGTGGCTTCTGAAAGGGGGGCTACTGTGCGTTGGTAGTCAGCGTGCTCAACCCGCGAGTATATTTCGTTCTGAAATACCAATCACAGGGGACTTATGGGTCGTTGACTAAATTCTGATTTTTTTACTGGTCTATCCAAATCAATATGTCAGCCTAGAAATGGGTTTAGAGTTACTCAGAGGATTATAAAAAAATGCTGTATGTTGCAATTATTTCGTTATAACATTAATCGGGGCTATTCAATATCATTTCGAATGTTGATGGGTAATATATGAACAGTGGTTCCAGTTTTTCTTTCAAGCATAAAGTATTCTGGGTAATTGTGGGTCATCAAATATCGTAATTGTAAGATACAAATGCATATCTATTGAGTTTTGTAACCCTGGAATTTATATATCAATTTTGTGCGGTGGAGGAGTTAGTCTAGGAAATAATCCGGCAATTTGTCAGAACTACATTTCTTACTACCACGGTTGAACGCAGGGAGAAATGTTCGAGTCAAGAGAAAATTTTGTTGGCATTAAAACCAGAATTCCCAGCGATATTAATAGGCCACTAAAGCAGTGAAATAAACCTACAAACTGTTATAACGAGGTGTAAAGAATCTAAATTTAAAACAGTAAAAAATTGCGTGATGAAATTGACCGCGAATTAGCGTCGTTTACATAGCGTTTAGGCAAACTTATAGAATGGTAGTGTTTATTTTCATTATTATAATAATGCATTACAATCGCGTTCGGCTCGGAAGTTCACGCCAATCGACCTGACATAATCTGAAGGAATTTGAAATACGTTTTGGCACTAAATGCAGTATTCATGTTTATAGTTCGCCGATTTGAATAATTCTCGGCAATCAGCAGCTTCATGAGCCATAATTTGTTCCGAAATGTCGATACCCGCGTTTTAGATGGAATTCCGGCGAGCGAATAAAGCATAATTTCTTTATGGATGTGGCGTAATCGTCGACGGGTGCGCTTTCGGATGAAGGCCCAGTGGTTGGGAGGCGGAGGATGGCACTGAGGGGATGGTACCCAGAACGGTTCGGGAAGCGACCGGAAAGAACGGCGGCCCCTCGAGGGGGATGCCTCACTGCCGCCGGCACAACGCTCGCCGCGCGTTACATAAGTGGAAAATGTAATGAATTTTTTATCAGGCAACTATACGATTCCGCATAATGGCGGATTCAGGGCGCACGGGCTTGCTATGTACGTAATTGAGCCGAAGGCTTGGTGGCAAGCGTTCGGCATTTCTGTACAATGCTGTGACAACGTCGGCGGCGGCGGCAACGGCAGCGGATGCAAATGCGACCGACATGTAGTTCGAACGAAATGTTAGCTGGATGCACTCAAGTCCCCTGCTAGTTTTTTTTTTATCTCGATTGGAGTTTGTTTAAGTGTATTTGAACAACTCCGCTGTAAAACGTTTGATATTACTACAAATAATGAAATGTGCTTGGAATGGCTTCCAACAAAGAATGCTTTGAAGAGGCTGGAGGAAGACATTTAGATAATTGGTTATAGTCATGACCTGGAGTGCTCCAATCACAAGTTAACTTCATACTTGGGAAGAGTTGTGGATTGTGATATTTCTGAGTTCCTTTTCTCATCATGTATTTAGTCTGTTGCACTAGTTGCACTCCATTAGGTCAATGAATATGGCTAATGATGAAAAGCTGTATAATTCGATATTAGGACCAATTTATGAAGATACATAGTGTTTTGGAATCATCTCAGGACAATAATCAGTTTAACGTGAATTGCCGTTTGCAGGAAATTCGTGTGCCAATAAAATTTCTGACAAATTTTCACTTCTTTCTAGACTATCGAAATCAATATGTCGAAATAAATAAAGTTCTAGAGTTACCCACGAAATTATGAAAAACGGATGACAAAAATTTATATATAGTGTTATGATGATAAATTGAAAATACCCACAATTACGTCATCATCCAATGAATCTAGGATATTCAAAATCATTCCGAAGATTGGTGGGTCATTTAGGAACATTTGGAAGTCAGAATAATTGTGTTTTGTAATCCATGAACTATGTTACCAGTTTTTGGTTTCAAACGAAACGAATTCTGTAAAATTGTGGGGCATCAACTTTCCTATAGAACAAATGCATATCTACTGAGTTTTGTAACCTTTGAATTCATATATCAATAGTATGCATTGGAAGAATTAGTCGAGGTATTATATCAGTACTGCATTTCGCACTACAACGGCTAATCAGGGATAACTATTTGAGTCTAGAGTCGTCTACAGTTTTGACCTGAAATGCTGATCGCAAGGGACCCCTGGGTCATTGACTCAATTCTGATAATGTATTTCTTAATAATGGAGCGACAAAGAAATATGTCGGCGGAAGACAAAGATTTCTGTATGATCCTATAACAAAAAAAAAATGAAAAAAGAAACTCATAATTACTTCAATATTCGATTAATCAAGGCTATTCAATATCATTTCGATGGAGAGTGTATAAATTAGGAACAATTGAAATTCGAGAAAATTGTGTCCGACAATCTATGAACAATATTACTAGGTCTTCCTTTCAAACGACACGAATTCTGGGTAATTACAGGGCATCAAATGAATACCTATTCAGTTTTGTATTCATATATCATGTTGTGTAGTGGATGAATCGGTAGAGGAAATAATCTTGAATTTTATTCGTACAGAACTACCACGGTGAAACACTGGGGTATAGTCTATAGAGTCTACAGGACGAGGATCAATCTTCACCTGTGATTCGCGGGTCATCGATTCAATTCAAACAATTCTTCTCTTAATGCTCGATTATCTAAATCAGCAAGTATGACTGAACAAATCTAAAGTTTCACACATGATTTTGAAAAAGGACTATTAAACATTTCTTTATGAACTTATGAGAATAAATTGCTCAGACAGATTTAATTTTTCGATGAATCTCGTCCATTTAAAATCATTTCGCAGGATGGTGGAATATCTTACCAGTCTCCCTCTCAAACACAACATATTCTGTGAGTTTTGTAACCTTGATATATGAGTTTTGTAACCCTTGAATTTATATATCAAAGGTTATGTTGGTAGGATGGGACTCGAAGGAAAATGCGGTATTATATCAGAACTGCATTTCAGACTTCTACGGCTAAACACAGGGATAAACATTTTATTCTACAGGCGACCACAGATTTGACTTGATATGGCTCTCGTAGAGGACTCCTTTGTGATTGATTCAATTCCGATAATTTGTCTCTTAGTATCAACATAAAAAGGAATAAAAATCAGAATATAAAAATAGTATGGTCTTATAACAAGAAATTGAAAAATTGATTCATAATTACTTCATTATTCGATTGATCTATGCTATTCAATACCATTTCGAAGGATAATGGATAAATTAGGAACAATTGAAATTCGGGAAAATTGTGTCCTACAATCCATGGACAATGTCATGTGCACCAGTGTTTCCTTTCAAATGAAACGAATTCTGTGTAATTGGGGAGCATCAACTTTCCAGTAGTACAAATGCATATCTATTGATCTATTGAGTCGACGAAATAATTCGGTATTTTATGTGCACTGCATTTCATACTACCAGAGTTAAACAAAGAAAATACCGACCACATGAGACTTTTGGGACATTGACTGTATTCTGACAATGTTTCTCTTAATACAGGACTACTCAAACCTGTCGCGAACCAACGTCGGCGGTCCCGGTTGATGGCGCGGTGAACGCACCGGGTTCCGGTCAGTGGTGTATTTGCGACGGAAGAGAAAGGGGACGTGTACTGAGTGGCGACCCGTTGGCGATAGCGCGGTGAACGCACTGGGTCCACATACAGTCCTTAAACGTCCAGAAGAACGTCGGAAGAAATCAGGTCGACAGCAACCAGCTGCCTGTGTTGCGCGTTAGGGAAGGTAAAGATGATGAGTAACTTATTCGGCGTTCGGATAACAACTGATTTTATTTTGTAAAAATCTAAACCTTGAAGCTGGTGCGTACCGCCCACACACAACCCTCATTGCGGTACCACTACTTCCTTTACAATACTCTTATATCTAGGTGGTGAGGCTGATCCCGCCCTCACCGGCGCATTGTGGGGCACATCCCGTCTTACACAGGCACATCCTGTCTTACGGTGATGTATCTAGGTGAGCCGATATATTCGCCAAGCTTATGGTACACTCGCACATGGACCACCCAGACGTATGCAAGGCGCCAGCCCGTCGCGTCAACCATTTCAATCTCTGGGCATCTTGGGTTTATCGTATTCGTATATTTAATTCTTAATGGCGCAGAGATTTGAAATGTTAGGCGAGGAGTATACTTTACAAAAATATATGAAAGAACTTATGTCTAGACTAAACAGCTTGGCGACATACATAAAAGAAAGGCTCAAAATTGCCACGCCGTTCGCAACACAAACCAATATGCCTGAGTGAAGCCAATGTTTAGGTTTTTCCATAGAATTATAAAATGACCGACAACCATTTGGGTATGGTCTTATAACTGAATTGATATATTCTGGTGTTTCCCAAAGTGTGTCCTAAACTGACTTAGTGTAGTCATTCTTCATTCATTCTGCCGATTTTCATTCATTCTGGATGAAAATCGGCTTATTTAAGTGTCACAAGTTTCAGTAATACGGGTATACGTTCTTCTACAAAGACAATAAATTGAAAAAATGCACAAAAACTTCATTAGTCGATTAATCTGGGCGAAGGTTGGTGGATAATTTAGGAACAAATAAAAGTCGTTAAAATTTTGTTCTACAATGTACGAACAATGCCACTAGTTGTCCCATTCAAACAGAAAGTACTCTTCTGCGAAATTGTAGCCCATTAGCTTTCCTATGGTACACATATATACTATTGAGTTTTCTAACCCTAGAATTCATATATCAATAGTGTGTGGAGGAACAATTAGTAGAGGAAATAATCCGGTATTATTTGAGTACTGCATTTTAGACTACCACGGTTAAACATGGGGATAAATGTTTGAGTTTGCACGACTAGAATCAATTCAACATGTCTGTATAAAGTAAATGTTCCCGAAGTTTTCACAGGATTATTAAAAAAAAAGAAATGACTAGCATTTCGGTATAGTCTTAAGACAGACAATTCTCCAAGGAACTCCTTCAATTAAATCACTTCCTTCAATTAAATCACTTCATGTGGAAGACATTTTAAGGAGCACTTTCATTACCTTATTGGCACACGATGAGTTCATATCAATTCAGTCTATATGATAATGCATTAAATTTGCAACTCGACGCCTGTGTAAGCGACACGTGCGAATGCAGTTGGCAAGTAACAGGCCAGCACTCCAAACGTCAGGGCAATCTCCTCCATGAAACTTCGACTAGCCACAATAATCCCTTGGACGTCGCTTGCGCCAACCGTAATTTGTGAGCATCATCAGTATTCACGTCGAACGGACGCATGCACGAGGTCCTTCCGACAACACGCAATTTGTAACGTTTTGCCACGGAGGGTGGTCTTGCTAGCACCTTTCGCAAACATGTAAGGTGCTCTTTCAAGACCCACAGAATGATTTTCCAATCGTGCCAGGGCAACTAAACTAACTTTTACACGTCCCACTTATCGAACAACGCAACATGGATCTACCGCATCACATTTTTTGTGGCCATTTCTATAATATCTAGTAGTTTAACCGTCCGAAAGTTTCAACATTTACAACTGGTGCAACTATTACAGAATGTCGTTATGCCGGAAGAGGACAAGATAACCATGGAGCACCGACTACGCCAGCCGCGACAACACGGCCGGCCAAGTGTGGAACATTTGCGCTAAACTTGTTGAAGTTTGCTGATACTGTCAATTTCACGCAGATTGTAACGTCATGCATGCCACCTAAATGATTAAATATGGTCAAACAAAAAGTAATTTATTATCATCACCTGTTTTAATTGTGCCCGCGCTGCGCACAGCAGCGAGGATGATTTCTAACCTTCTTCACTAGTGACAAATGTGGTAAGTAGCAGCAACGTACATTTATCCACAATCTCTCACAAGGAAAAATTGTTGTTTTACAGTGTGTTGTTTCTCGCAGCTTTGCACTTTTATCTGATTGGAGAACTTAACAGGAGTTGAACGTCGGTTAAACTGTGTTTTAATAAATTTCGTCTAGCAGATTTTTATTATTTTAGGCGTAATTGAGTAAACCTAAAATTGATTAATAGTTAATACAAAAATAATAATTTTAGAGCAAACGTAAATGTTTTTAAGCATTACTCACTAATATTTTATCGAAAGAACATAAATACATTCTCAATTTCTTCAACGAACTCAAACGTTCTTTGGTGTCACACCTTATTTGTCATAACACTGCAAATATACCTTTTTATCACATAAAAAACAGGATTTTGTAGAAAAGAAATGGTAAACTTCTTAATTCTTTGGTAGAATAGAAAAAATCTGTTGATTTTTTTCACTTACCTCATTGTACCTTAAATATATTACTAGTTGATCCTGAAAACGGATGATTTGGTGCAAATATAAACGTTTTAATTCATTTCTTCAATTTCTTCAAAGAACGCACATTTTCATTCTGCCAAACATTATTTGTCAAACCATTGAAAATCTACCTGTTAGCACATACAAAGAAACATGTTGGAGAAAAGAAATGGTAACCTTCTTTATTCTTTGACACAATAGAAAAAAATCTGTTGATAGTACATAAATGTACATCAAAGAATGTTTTTATGTTGAAAAATATTGACATGTTTTCTTCTATGATACTGTAGTCGACTTGAAATATTAACCATTTAACTTATTGTTACTAATGCAAATCAAATAAATGAGCGTACGTGCTCATTTAAGCATGGAATTATATACGAGGTGTTTATATTATTGAGTTGGAAATCAACAGAAGTTTAACATCAGTTAAACTGTGTTTAATAAATTTCTTCCTGCTAAATGCACGTAAATCTATCAATAGTTGTTACACAAAAATAATTTTAGAGGAAACGTACACACTTTTAAGCATTACGGATTCCCATTGCGTTAAAAGAACATAAAAATAATTTTCAATTTTTGCCAGGAATGCACTATTTCCTTGTGTCAAACTTTATTTGTCATATCACTGCTTATTTACCATTTTAGCACATAAAATTGCAGATTTTTTTCAGTTACCTCATTGTACCTTAAATCTACTAATAGTTGATGCAGAAAAAATAATTTTAGAGGAAACGTAAGCAGTGTTAAGCATTAATGATTGATATTGAATCAAAAGATCATGGAATAATTTTCAATTTTTTTCAAAGAATGCACAATTTCTTTGTGTCAAACATTATTTGTCATGTCAGACATGTCAATATATACGAGGTGTTTACATTATTGTGTTGTAAGTTAAACGATGTTTAACAACGGTTAAACTGTGTTAATAAATTTCCTCTTGCCAATTTCTTTTCACATACCCCATTGCATCTTAAATTTATTAATAGTTGATACAGGAGAAGATTAAAAGACGTAACAACGAACGTTTTTAAGCCTTACTGATTAATATTGTATTGAAAGTACATGTAAAGACCTTCAATTTCTTCAAAGAATGCAAAATTTCCTTGCGTCAAACTTTATTGTTCATACCACTGTAAATCTACCATTTAGTACATAAAAGCAACATTTCGTAGAAAAGAAATGGCAAACTTCTTTATTCTTCTGTACAATAGAAAGAAATATGTTGACAGGTACATTAATATGCCCAATATAAAGTTTTTAGGTTGAAAGATCTTTAGACATGTTTCCTACTATGACATTATAGTCGATTTGAAACAATAAATATTTAACTTTGTTAGTTATGCATTTTTCAAATAAATAAACACGTAAATTCAGACGTGACAATATACACGAGGTGTTTACATTATTGTAAGTCAACTGATGTTTAACAACGGTTAAACTGTCTTAATAAATTTCCTCTCTCTCATTTCGTTTCACGTATCAAATTGCACCTTAAATCTATTAATAGTTGATACGGAAAAAGAATCACAGACCTAACATGAACGATTTTAAGCATTACAGATTAATATTGTATCGAAAGTAAACGAAAAGATCTTCAATTTCTTCAAAGAATGCACAATTTCCTTGTTTCTAACATTATTTGTCTTATTACTGCAAATCTACCTTTTTAGCACACTCAAAAATAGCAACATTTGGGAGAAAAGAAACGGTAATCTTCTTTATTCTTCTGTTCAATAGAAAAACAAAATCGGTTGATAGCACATTAATATGCACAAAATAAAGTTTTTATATTGAAAGATCTTTGGACATGTTTTCTTCTATGATATTACAGTCGACTTTAAATATTAAATATTTAACTTTGTTAGATATGCATAAATCAAATAAATGAGCAAATAATTCAGCCATGATAATATATACGAGGTGTTCACATAAATTTCCTCTTACCAATTTCTTTTCACTTACCCCATTACATCTTAAATCTATTCATAGTTGGTACAGGAAAAGATTAACAGACGTATCAACGAACGTTTTTAAGCATTACTGATTAATATTATATCGAAAGTATATGTAAACATCTTCAATTTCTTCAAAGAATGAAAACATTTGTTTGTGTCAATCCTTATCAGTCATATCAATGTAAATCTACCTTATTAGCGACATTTTGGAGAAAAGAAATGGCAAACTTCTTTATACAGTGGTACAATAGAAAGAAACTTGATAGTACATTAATATATATTAAAGATAGTTTTTATGTTGAAAGATCTTTAGATATGATTTCTTCTATGACATTATAGTCGACATGTAGTACGTTTATTTAAGTTAGATATGCATATATCAAATAAATGATCACGTACATTGAGGATTGACGATATATGCAAGGTGTTTAAATTAATGAGTATAAAATATAAAATAGAAATAGAAGAAACGTAAACACGGTTAAGCATTAAAACTTACTTGATATTGAACCAAAAAGAACATAAAATAATCTTTAATTTCCCCAAAGAACGCAAAATGTCTTTGTGTCAAACATTATTCGTCCTATCTCTGCAAATCCTTTTATACACATAAAGTATCATTTCGGAGAAAAGAAATAGACTTCTTTGTTCGTTGATACAATAGAATTTGTTGATATTACAATAACATACATCAAAGAAAGTTTTTATGTTGAAAGATCTTTAGACATGATTTCATCTATGATATTACATTAATAGTACATTAATATGCACAAAATAAAGTTTTTATGTTGAAAGATCTTTAGATATGATTTCTTCTATGACATTATAGTCGACATGTAGTACGTTTATTTAAGTTAGATATGCATATATCAAATAAATGATCACGTACATTGAGGATTGACGATATATGCAAGGTGTTTAAATTAATGAGTATAAAATATAAAATAGAAATAGAAGAAACGTAAACACGGTTAAGCATTAAAACTTACTTGATATTGAACCAAAAAGAACATAAAATAATCTTTAATTTCCCCAAAGAACGCAAAATGTCTTTGTGTCAAACATTATTCGTCCTATCTCTGCAAATCCTTTTATACACATAAAGTATCATTTCGGAGAAAAGAAATAGACTTCTTTGTTCGTTGATACAATAGAATTTGTTGATATTACAATAACATACATCAAAGAAAGTTTTTATGTTGAAAGATCCTTAGGCATGATTTCATCTATGATATTATAGTCGACGTGAAATATTAAATATGTTAACTTTGTTACTTATGCATAAATCAAATAAATGAGCACGTACATTCAAGCATTCCAATATAAACGCGATGTTTACACTAACGAGTTGTAAGTTAAAATGATTTGATGTCAAATTTCGTTTAATATTAAGTCTGAAATTGCATTGTGACTGGCAGAACGCCAACGAGTGCGAACATAGACGTTGGTGTTTAACATTCATATTAATCCATGATTGCTGCAAGTGTACCGATAAATTTGGCAATAAACTTCAGAGAATCAATTAATAGCGTCGCTTTTTCATTTCAACTTGAACTTGCAGTGATATTTTTAGGCAGCTTGATGGATATTAAACGACGTTTTCTAAATAATAAGCAAATTTCCACGCGTGTCCGTTTAGAATTCACCTAAAATTAGCAGTGTTTAATTATGAACGTAAGCGCTGGTTGTGTGGCTCGCCGGAACACGTCCACCTTTTAAAATATTGATTTCAAACATTCGTAAATTAATTTGCCTTTGGCAAATTGCGTACGCGGCGCCTAACTGAGGGGGTTATAACCTTGACGCGTGCATTAATTTACGGCGAAATGCTTATTTTATGCCAAATTGAATGTCGTCGAAATTTCGAAATTACGTTTGGCGTGTCACCGTGCTTGTGTGGCGGCGTGCTCAAAAAATCGTGAAATTAGGCGCGTATAAATGAGGGCGATTTGTCACTGTAAGGTGGTGCCACAAAAAAAGGTATACAGGTGTATTCGTAGAATGCCGCTCGGCAAAACGTGAAAATTCATTATCCGATGAGAAAAACAGACGCGTTGGTGGAGCAGAAGGGGGACGCCCCTTATGCCTCGGCGCGTAGATGCAAGCATTTTTTTGCGCCGCCTCCGACCACCGTGTGCGAATTCGTTCGTGCGTGATTTTAATTACACGAATTAGTTGCGACGAAGCGCGTTAGCGATAAATTATTCGCGCCCCCACGCGCACCGAAATACGTTATTTCATTTTTGATAAATAACAAAATTAGGCGCGTCCTTTAAATGCATTAACTCTCGGTTAATTTGCTGAATGGATGTGCAGCGACCCATATTCCGAAAGGGTGCTCATATATCATGTTGGTGTTTGGAACATGACCATGTAGTTAGAAAAAATATATAGGTGTTTCGTAACATCTCCCCAGCTGCGAGATGTTTTCCCATCCTGATAATGAACCTGCTTCAGTATCAATGTATGTTTTCGGGATGACTTTTTTTATTCAGTGGCGCCCCAGTCATATTCTACAAGTCAGTTCCAAACTTTTGAAATATATCCTCTTCTTACCCTTCCATAAAGTTATATTACTTACCGAAACTGTGTTTTAGATGATGAACTAGGGGGATCATGGCAATAATGTCTCTAAACAACTATACGTACTTGCTAACTTTACTACTACATACTAGCAGGTCTTAACCTTCATGCTGAACCTAGATATATA
>JAODAC010023670.1:0-17631 GCA_027575185.1 Mimaenictus wilsoni
CAGGCATCTCACATTTTAAAAATATTGTTCCAGTTAGTCTCCCATCCCTTCTCCCATTTACTCATCAGTCTCTCCCATGGACACCTCACTCTCCCTTGCATCCTTCTTGTTCTTTCTTATTTCCATTAAAAGAAAAGAAAAAGCCCAGATATTAAAATACATAAACTCTTTTAATCTCCCTACTCTTCCAGAACATGTGTTTTTTTTTTCTTCAAAAACTAGAACAGATATTTCAAAAATTCAAAAAGAATCTATTAACTCATGAAGTAAGCAGTAAAACTGGAAGATTTTATAATAATTCAAGGAACCGTTCATTTTTTATAACACTGACGACGTAATGTCTTCACGATACAAAATTTAACGGCGATAATCTGAACCCACGATGATCTGCTCGCGGCGATGTGTCCGGCGGTGATATGAACCACGTTGTACAGCCCTAGACCACATTCACTTGCCCGATTAAGCATGATACATTTCAGTTGACAGATAGCGATCATCGCAATTACTGCTGACATATTTCTAAATTTTGTTTTGGGATAAAACAATCTTAATTGAAATTATCACATATTGAAGTAGGCTTAACAGCACCGAATTTCAAAATTACTGTTTCTGGAATGTCATTTTCTGTTGTACTAGCTAGTGAGGTAATTAATTTACTATATTTAAATGGAGTCTGTGGTCAAATATGACTCGGCAAACGAAGACAGCCCTCCATATACGATATTGAAATACGAGAATCCAAAGAATCCTAACATATTAGAAGTGCCATATCTCTCGAAAGAAGCATCAAACGAAAAGGTACCAAAACTCAAAAACGTTCTAAGCGAGAACAAGCATAAATCCAAATCAGTATGTGCCAACAACAAGTCACAACGTGTTCCCTCCACCACTGGAACCTTCAAAAGCACAACCAATTTATCGCAAATATTGATAGAATCACGCAAGAAACGGTCTTACATTGATTTATTTTATGCCAAGATGGGTTATGCAACAAGCACCGAAGCAACGGAGACATCTCGGGCGACCGTTCATGACGATGACAGTTTTGCCACAGCTCGTAGCTCACTAGTTAGTGAATATTCCGATGCGGAAACCGAATCTTATTCATCCGATACAAGCTTTTACACGAAATTTTTGGAGAATGAGAAGCTTTTCACTGACCAACTCACTTCAGTGAGTTGCACCACAAGTCAGCAGAGTCGTCCAAAGGGGGACTCGCCTCTGAAGAATTCCACGGCTAATTTGTCGGTGGTTTCAAGCAATATGACAATTACAAGAAGACCGATCGTTAATACCCAGACGATTAATAAGCCAATAATGAAGGTGCCAATACTGGGGGGATTGGGACCCGACCGGGAAGCCACACGCGAGAAGCTCAATCGTTTGAAAAGGCAACAGAAGTACGGACAGAAGGTTAGTAATCAGAATTGTGCTAAGATTATTGAAATGAAGGTAATGAAGAATTTCAAATATGAACTGAAAAAGTCAAGTGACCTTAATAAATGCACAAAAAGCGTTTTATCCTCCTAATTTTACGGATGCATTTTCTGTTTACTCTCTCTCTCTCGGCGTCTTCAGGGGGCCTTTTGCAGCTTGTTTCTTCTAGGTCATTTCGTGGTGTCCCATGTCCATGCTTCTTTCCATCTTTTTGGGCGTCTTCCTCTTAGCCTTTTGCCCATTTTTAGTTACCTCTCGCCTGTGGACCAGCAATCATCAACTAACACGTTTCCATTGTCCATTGACCTCCTTTCCCATCATTCTCAGATGTTACTTTAAGCCCCAGTGTCCTGTTAGGAGTCCAGCGAATGTTTTAACTCGTTTCTTGCCAGTTCGAGTTCGAGTTGGTTTCACGAATCTGGTATTCTCTACCTCTCCACCTCTTTCTTACGCTCTTTAAGGGCTCCCTCCACCACCAACCACTACCGTCCCTGCTCCAGCTTCTACAACCGTTACACCAATGGAAGTGGAAAACCCCGTTCCCTGTCAACTTCCTCCACTCTACCCGAACGTTCCACAGACTACAGATGGCTGGACCATGGTGAGCACTCCACCTTTCCACCTCTGTTCTGGACAGTCTTACCTCCTGCCATTCCAACTGTCTTTGACCTTTCCACACACTTTCCCCTTTTCTCACACACATCTCCCACATATTCTTTACCGAATCAACAGATACATGTCGGGAGACCGTTTATGATGATGACAGTGTTGCCACAGCGCAAAGCTGACTAGTTACTGAATATTCCGATGCAGAAACCGAATCTTATTCATGCGATACAAGCTTTTACACGATTTTTTTGAAGAATGATAAGCTTTTCTCTGATCAACTCTGGTCAGCAAGTTGTACCACAAGTTAACAGAGCCATGCAAATTTTACAGAGGCATTTTCTGTTTTCTATCTCTCGACGTCTTCAGGGCGCATCTGACTGCTTGTTTCTTCTAGGTCCTTTCGTGGTGTTGGATGTCCATGTTTTCTTCCATATGTATTGTAGTCTTCCTTTTAGCCTTTTTCTTAATTCCTACAGTCTGTTGACCGATGTTCGTCGAATTGCTACCGTAGTTGCCCCTATGTTAGCTAGGCATTTCAACTTTCTCTTTCATTTGTATTACCCTGTGATGCCAATAGTTCCAACCGAATGTTCAGTGAATGTTTTCTACTCGTTCCTAGTCAGTTCAAGTTTCATTCGAGTTGGTTTCATGAATCTGCTATTATATTTCTGCCTCTTCTGCTTTCATGATCAATAAGGGCTCCTTCCTCCAACAATGACTGTTCTACTGCTGTTTCCGATAGCCTAAGGCATTTCATCTGTCTTTGGCCCTCCCACGCACTTTTCCCCTTCCTCCCATACATTCTTTGGCGAATCAACAGATACATCTCCGGCGACCTTTAATGCGATGACAGATACAAGCTTTTACACGAAATTTTTGGAGAATGAGAAGCTTTTCACTGATCTACTCACGTCAGTAAGTTGTACTACAATCCAACAGCCACGCAAAGTGGGACTCTCCTCTGAAGAATTCATCGGCCAATTTGTAAGTTGTTTCAAGTAATATAACAACTACAAGAAGACCGATTATTAATGCACAGACGATTGATAAGTGAGAAGCTCAATCCTTTGAAAAGGCAACAAAAGTATGGACAGATGGTTAGTAACCGGAATTGTGCTAATATTATAGAAGTGAAGAATATCAATTATGAACAAAAATGTTTTTTATTCTCCTAATTTTACAGAGGCATTTCCTGTTTTGTACCTCTCGGCGTCTTCAGAGCACTTTTACAGTTTGTTTCCTTTCCCTAGGTTTCCGTAGGTCCTTTGGTGGTGGTGTTGTTGGATGTCCATGCTTCTTTCCATGTATTTGGTGGCCTTGGTATTTGCCTTTGCCCCCTTTTAGTTTCCTCCCGTCTCTTAACCAGTGTCCGTGTCGAACTGCTACCGCGATTCATAACTGCACCTATGTCACCTATGCATGTCAACTTCCTCTTTCATTTGTATTTGGTACCAATAGTCCCAACTTGATGTTTACCAGTTTTATATTTACGACTAATTTCAATGTGGTTCTTTGATGGCATCTCTAATCATAAACTAATACGTCTCCATACTTCATTGACTCCCTTTCCCATTCTCAGATGGCACTCTAGTACACAGTTTCCTGTGACCTTAATAAATGCACAGAAAGTGTTTCATTCTCCTCATTTTACAGATGCAATTTCTGTTAATTATCTCGCGGCTTTCAGAGGTTCTTTTACAGCTTTCTTTTCTAGGTCCTTTCGTTGTGATGGATGCCCATACTTCTTGCCATATGTTTGGCGGTCTTCCTAATGGCTTAATCCCCATTTCAGTTAGACTTTGATTAAGATATGGCTACATATCCTACGGGTTGTCGTATCCGTACTTGTAGAACACGTAGTGCTAAGTAAGGCAGTTAGGAAATGAGTTCGTAGTGACAATTGGTCAGACTCGTAAGGAAAAGCAGACCTTGCCATAATCATGGAACAATATAGTCACAGGAATGAGAAATTTTCACTGGTGAGTGGACTTTAGGAAAGGATACCAGGGACCAGGTTGCCACATAGCACACATTGAACAGGAAACGCGTGTGGAACCGCTCTTTACGGATGTTGAAAGGCCAGAGATCGATGAAGAGGTAAATGTCTGGTTGTGACGAGTGTGGGCTACGGCGAAAGTTAGTGAGAAAGTTTGGGATGAGCAAAGGTGTCAGTGAAGGGTATCCGGTAAGTCCCTTGTTGTTCCACCTTCATGAGCCGGAAAAGTGTTACGAAAAGGACAAGGCACAGGTGAAGTAATACGAAAGAACAAGGTGGTATTACTGGCTTGAACTGTGGCAGTCACTGGCCCCGGTTCTCGCACATCTATCTTATAAACATCCACCAAATTCCAGCTCAATTATCCAGGCATAACATCCCGAATGCCGAGGCGTCAAAATCATCATCGCCAGCACCGATGACAAACAAAGCGAACAAAGAAATGGTCGCGTCCAGAGGACATTCATCTCCATCTTTGATGCCCTCCTGGAGGTATAGTCGACCAATTCGACGACCCCGATCGAAAGCTGACCACCGCCACGCAGCCATCCACGACGGGGCCCAACGAGAAGTGCCAAGAGACCGCCTCCGCCAGCTGTCACGCCAGGATCTCCACGAACGCTTTTAATTTGTGGTACCGAAAGATTGACGAAATGAAAGGAATATTAGGGAGAGTGAAGGCTTGATGGTTAATGTGAAGAAACCGAAGAATATTATATAATATTATTATAGAATGTTATAGAATATTATATTGTAAGATCGGAGGGTCGCGTAAATATCCGCAACACTCATCTGTAAAGAACAGCCTGTAAATAAAAGGGAGTTAAAAAAAACTCCCAACCTCGATTTATTTCTCCATATATTAATATTGTCAGAGCTCATTAGTATGGTAATTACATGTACTTAATTAAAGTTCGTTAGGCCTATATGGTTTGAGTTCATTTTCAATTACGGTTTCTATTCGTAATACAAACAATTTACTTGTTGCCGGCAGGAAACTGGGACAGTTGTCTTAATTGTTTCAAGACAGTTTCTAGAAGCTTCTTCTTATCGCGTTCACTCTTCTTGAGCACAGTGAACATTGTTTTCTTATCTCCTTCGCGCAGTCTGAAACACATAGAATATTCTTATACATTTCAAATCAAATTTCTCTTTTCTAGATTGTGGTAACTTTTTTGTCGTAACTATGTTACAAACATCAAAAAAAAAAAACATCCTATGGTAAATATTGGATTTTTCGCTGTAATATTTACATTTATATTTTTTCGAATTTTTTAAGTAAAATCTAAATGACGTTCCCTTTAAAAATAATCAGGTAGAGTCCCAATATATGCACTTAATAAATCAACACCGCAAGAACACTTCTACGAATTACTATTTTTGAAAAATTGAACTTATCGTTAATTTTACTTACTTTTCTAATATAGTTATCGCAACATCAGGTTCCACTTGCTTATACTTCGATGTCTCTTGACCGTAATCATGGAAATACGTCGGCCAGTCCCATGACGTAAACAAATCAAGAATTTCTCTTAGTTTTAAAAAATATGACAACAATATGTCTTCTTTCAGTCCCTTTACAGGTTCACAGGCAGCGAAAACTAAAAACAATGTTTTTTCATCCTCACATACTAAATCAACTGATTACCTACGCTTTCTTTTACCATCGTTGATGATAAAATAAAGTGTAGGTCAGTCGAAGGCTGTACAGATCATAACTTAATCGGCATTGTTAATATAATGCATACTTCATTGCATACTGCATTGTACAACAGGAGTAGAAAAATGTACATACCTTCACACTGTAATAAATCTAAATTCAATTGATTTAACGCTCCCATTGAAATTTGTTTGATATCATTATCTAGTAAAGCTCGCAACATAAGATTGGCAATATGTTGGCAGGCGGATTTGCATGCCACTTGTGCGACCTCTGGCTACAAAAACAGAACAAATATATTTATACAATTCAATATATTAATAACAAACCAATAAATTAATATATAAATACGAATAGAATAGCGTAGAATAGAATAGAGTAGATAGAATAGTGTAGAATAGAACAATATAGCAAAGAACTCACAGGTAAATTGGTAAAACTCGTAAACGTTGTACGCAAGAATGCAATTAAGTCGGTAATAAAGTTAGAAGCATGGCCCTGTGGCTCCACCAGCAGCCAATCGTAACTTTCCAGTTCAATGCATTGATCCAATTTCTGTTTAAGCTTCTCGCAGATCTGCCGCACTGCGTCTTCGCGGGCAACGCGAAACATGGCTGGTTGTCCCTGAACAGCGCCTGCAGCTACACCTCTACATTCTTCACTAAAACATTAAAAAAACACATATCTAAAATATGCAAATTACAACCGAATTATCATAAAAAGAGATAACTTCATTGTTATTCAACGTGTTCATGGAAGATGTTTGAAGGAAGGACCAAGCTGGGCCAGAGATGGTTGTAAGCATGCGCGGACCATGTAGACTTATTGACGGATGCCAGAATGGGATTACAGACTTTACTGAAGACTGCTGTGTTTTTGGGCCTGATGGCTGTGTGTACGTCACGTTGCCGCGAGGGAAGCTCTTTGACAACTTGCGGAGGAGCGGGATAGAGGAAGGAATGGTGAAAATGCTGTATGCAAACACTGGGGGGGGGGTCAAGATAGAAGCGAGTATTTCCAAACCGTTCCGCATAGTCAGGGGAATATGGCAGGGATGCCCGTTGAGCCCTCAGCTCTTTAACATGTAGTCAACGCGTTGGAGTGTTTTAGGAATGGGGCTGGATGGAGGAGTGGTTGTTAGGAGAAAGAAGATGTGGATGTTGGCGTATGTGGATGATATGATGGTGGTGACTCAGCACAGTACGAGTCTGCAAGCTGTACCTGGGAGGTGTAAACCGTTTATGGATAAAAAGGATCTGGTCGGGAATGTGAGTAAAACGAGGTGGATGGTGTTCCAAAAGCCGGGTGGAAGGAGCAGTGTCTGAGCTGAAGTGGAAGGACTATGTACTGGAGAGAGCTTTCAGGCGCAAGTGAGGGCTAGGTGGGCCTGAGGGAGAGTGAAACTTAAATGTGCTAAGTTGTGGCTGGGGAACTAGGTAATAGCTGTGAAAATGTATGTGAAGCCTATCTTAAAGCATGGAGTGGAGGTACGGGGGATGGATGAATGGGATGTATAGGAGCGCGAACAGACCTGGTTTCCGAAGGACCTGATTGGGTTGGAGAAGTCAACTTCGGAGTAGGTGGTTCTTCAGGCTCAGTAGCAAATGAGAGGCATTTGAGAGAGGGGCGAGGTATCAAGAGAAATTGATACGAATAGGAAATGAAAGGCTTGCTAGGAATGTGTGGGAGTGATGCGTGAGCAGAGGGTCCAGTATGTGGGCAACTAGGAGAAGGAAAACATACGAGGAGGTGGGGCTTTCGGATTCAGCAATCCGTTATATGAACGGAGAGGGGCTCAGTTCAAGAACTCGTGCGGAGAATAGAAAGAGAAGTGGAAGAACAGGAGATGCAGAGGAGAGTGAGCAGCAGCACATATAACCCAACATTTCAGAAAATCGGGCGAAGGCCAATGTTTTTTGAGAACAAGAACATGTGCCGAATCGGTAGGTTGACATGTCCCGGTCGGAAGAGAGAGTGAGAGGACGTAAGGGCCCATCCATCCCTTACGTCCTCTCTCCCCGAGTATACCCGGTGTTTTATGTGGGATGGGCGTGGTACCTGGAGGAAGCACCTGGCAGAGAAATGTGTCAGGGTGAAGGAGTGGGCTTTGAAGGAGAGCAGGGAAGGAAAACGAGTGGAGGTGCGGTAGGAGGAAACAGGGAAGGGGTTGATGTCGATCAGCCCATTAGTAACTGTCAGAAGGAGGAACAGAGCGATTTGGGAAAAGGATTGTTGAAATTGTTTTGTGTATCGAGCATATATATAAACGTGAATCAAAACTTACCCAGTAATATTTGATATGAATTGGTCCAGGTAAATAGTGGCTCGTTCCAAATAACCAGTATCAATAATAATTTGAATGATCTCCTGCATATTGATGTGATTGCTTCGAAACGTTGAGGAAAGACAACCACTGAAACTCCGTGTAAGGAGGAGATTCATTGATTTGCGTATCATTTCATCGACTTCAACTTGACTGAAAAACAGCGATATAAGTACAGAATGGATCAATAAAGAATACAATTTTAATAAAAACCTTAGATTTAAATCTTCGGAAAATTTAAGACACGCATAAATAAACTCTTTAACCTGTTGATACACTTTGGGTACCATTCCGGAAATGGGGAAGGCGTACGGAAACCGAATGTCATCAGGAAGATCATCCTCAAACGGAAAGGAGAGTGACACTTCATCGAAGGACTCTTGATCGTTCACCTAGAAAAGTTCATGTGGCTTATAATGTGATACTTGCAGATGCCGTGAATGATATTGTGGTACGGTACCAGAATCACTTGGAAGTCTTCTTTGGACAAAATTTCCCGAAATATCTGCACCCAGCGTTGCATCAAGACTTCGGTGTAGTGATCACGTAATTCTCGCAACTGCTCCCATAATGGTTTCACAGTATAGCCGTAATTACGTAATGTCGTGCAAAACAACATGATTAAGTCTTTTATACGCAATATTAGTGTTGCATCTGTACAATAACTCTGAAATGAATAAGATTAATACAGTTTTTTGGAAAGAAAGAGTTGATTTGTGGGCACAATTTTAAAAATTTTAAAACGGAGAAGAACAACCCTGCTTATGTCAAACAATGTTATACAGAACGCCAAGCGTCTACCAAATATTTTAACAAACCCATACATGAGTGGGCTCCGGAAGTATTGAAGAGGGGACAAAATGGGGTCATGGGAACGACTAATCTAGGGATGCTGGCTTATGTAGACGATGGGACGATCCTAGCACGGATTCGGCAAGAGATCCAGGTGACATTGGATAAAGTGGGAAGATTCATGGATGAGAGGGAATTGGAATTGTGAGGAAAACTAAGTGGATGACATTTAAAAGACTTGGGCGCGATGGATGAAGTGCTAAGATGGAAAGATGAAGAATTAGAAGGTAAAGGTGTTTATATACCTAGGTTTCCAGTTTAACTCTATGGCATCATGGAGAATACACAGATAAAAAGAAAATCGAGAAGAACCTGGTGGACGTTTAGGGGTGGCAAGAATGGGAGACTCTAGAAAAGAAAGTTATGATTTCTAAAAGATATGATGATAGTGAAGGGTCACCTCCGGCTGCAAGAGACAGGTGGAAGGTCATTGGGAGTACAGACTATGGGGAAAGTGATGGTATGAAGAGAGGCAAACTAGTATCCGGGAGATTAATAAAAAGTAGATGGGGGTGGGGCGCACAAAGAGGGATACACGAATGGCAGGAGCGGTGGAATGTGGCGTACGAGAGGCGTAGGTATATCGGAAAGAGCAGTAGAACTTGTTTGTAATGAAAGGAGTCCGTTCAGTAACTGGTGCGAGTTAGGGGAAGGTAAAGCAGACAAAAGGATGAGGAGGCGAGAAGAGGTGATGGTTTGAGAGCATTGGAATGGACCCGTTTTAAATTAATTATATGTATACGCAGTTGTTAAGAATTTTGATTTGCATGTATTTATGTCGATATTATAGTATATCAGAGAAGTGGAGAGCAGACTGCTGTAGATATTTCTACGAATGAAATGCCAATAAAGGTGAACTACTACTACTAAAAAATATGTTGATGTTTTTCATTAGATATCAGATTTTTCGTTGTATTTCATTATACTTTAACAATTCAAAAATATAATGCCCTACGAGTGAAACAATGTGTCTTAAAATGTGACTACAAAAATGCAAAGTATCCAAAATGAGCGAAGCTTCTTTAGCTTCTCATAATCATCGTATGATCTAATTATCATATGTTCAAGAATTGCTTGATATCAGAAATATCAATGCATGCTCAAAGTCATCATTTGATCAGTTGTATGAAATTTAATTTGAGATTTGGTGTAAAGATATCTTCTTTTTTACGAAACCCTAGAGTTTCTCAGCGAGTACTTTAGATTTTGTCAAATTTAACCTTTGTTATCTTTTCTAACGATTTGAAATTTATGAAGTTTAAGATATTTTTGTGACACCTATCATTTCTAGAAAAAAAATTGTAATACCTCGAAAGAAACATGATCCCCAATTCAAAAATATTCCCTCATAATTTCAAGTCAATACCCGCATTAATTATGAAAATGACACGCGTTTTTTTTTGCAACATCGTTTTTCTGAATCCGATTTGGCTCATTGAATTGATCAGGATGATTAAATATGCTACAAAATGTCAATTCTTCTTCTTTTCTTTATGCAAATGCTTGTTTCTGAAAGGTTTTCAGTATCTTGTGATTTTAATAAGCAGTTTAAGCCGAATTTTTATGCGAAAAGCGTTCTTACTTTTGACCGGAAAGGAAAGAAACCAAAAACTCTAACTGCTATATCACATCGAGTATTCTACATCATATCAAAATTTAAATTAGAAGCTTTTGCAAAAGCTTTAAATTAAAGTTACAATAAAGGTGAACTACTAGTACTACTTCAAAATATGTTGATGTTTTTCATTAGATATCAGATTTTTCGTTGTATTTCATTATACTTTAACAATTAAAAAATATGATGCCCTACTAGTGAAACAATGTGTCTTAAAATGTGACTACAAAAATGCAAAATATCCAAAATGATATCAAATAAAAATATCCATAATTTCAAGTCAATACCCGCATTAATTATGAAATTTACACGCGTTTTTTCTTTTGCAACATCGTTTTTCTGAATCCGATTTGGCTCATTAAATTGATCAGGATGATTAAATACGCTACAAAATGTCAATTTTTCTTCTTTTCTTTAGACAAATGCCTGTTTCTGAAAGGAAAAGCGTTCTTAATTTTGGCCGGAAACGAAAAACAAATTCAAAATTCTAACTGCTATATCACATCACGTATTAGCACAGAAGTTACACATTATTTTTCGCATTATTTTACATTATTTAAAATGTTTTACCAACAACCGACAGTGAATTCCATCAATTACATCACGTATTCATCATATCAAGGTTTAAATTACAAGCTTTTATAAGGGCTTTAAATTAAAGTACATTTTCGCATAAGAATTCTACTTAAATATCCGAAAAATAATAATTAATCGTGTAAGTAAATTCTAAAATTGATCCTGTGAGAAAAGAAAACTATAAGAGAGCGATACGATTTCGGAATTCGACTTCAAATTTTGACTGAATATTTTTGAAAAGTTAACTTAAGATTAATTGCAAAGACCATTTTAAAATCGATTCTTAGACCGTATAAAGGAGGTCCCCCTTAAGATAGTGGAATATTGGAAAGCAATACTATATTGAAAGGCGTTATTTGCCTATAAATAATCAACAAACAAACTCACCGAATTCGTTTGGAGCGCAGTAACAATCTTCGTCAACGCCATAGTCCAAATATCGTCCAGAAATGCTCGCGTAATCAACCCATTGCCAGTGTTGAGAACGTGGTCCTCGAGAATGAAGAAACCAAGCACAGCGTAAATGTACTGCCGATAACTCTCCACGGATTCATGCATATTTGCCGGCGGCTGCAGTACCAATCGCGCTTGTTTCGTCCTCTCGGCTCGGTAGTACGTCTCGAACGTAGTGCGCGAGCCGAGAACCGTGGAAATATGCAAGCACCGATAGATCGGCGAGAAATCAATCATCTCCTGGGCACTCAATTCTTCCTCGTACTGGCTGGATGACATCGACTCGCTTGGCTGCGGAGCAGCACGCTTCTTCTTCCTTCCAACCAACGTTGGATCATTCGCCAATTGCTCATTTGCCTAAAAGATATTGATTAGAAACAATAGTAAGTAACTAGGAATTTAGTCGTACATACATGTCGCATTGCGACTTCTCCGATCTTTGGTGAAAACCTTCGAATATTTTCCAGGAAATCTTTTAAATCTGACATCGACGCTGTTTCAATACTCTCTCTAATTCTGAAAAGTACACATTGTAATCAACTCCATAGTAACACAGTAAATAGTAAATATAATTCCAGTAATAAATCGCTTACTTTGGAATGCTATCAATTAATTGCAGGGAAAACCTATACGATGCAGCATGTGGCAAATGTGTGTGCTCCAATTCCTCCAAAGTTTTTAGAGCGGGATAATATCTGAAACAATTTATAATTGATAAATTCATAGTATTATAAATGTTTTTCATTTAGCAGGTGAAAAGAAAAAGTAATCTTAAGCAATTGCTAAACTATTCAAGAATATTCTGAAAATGTTCACAAATACATTAACATTTAAACATACGCATAAACTATAAAACTTTTAAAAATATATTTTTCGTTCTACTTTTATGCTTTGGTGAATTGCTTCCAACTAATTCGATTCTCAGCCAACCGGTTTCCTTCACTTAGTGTCATGCCTCTTCTTTTCAATACTTCTGCAATTTTTCTATCCCAAGTCATCCGTGGCCTTCCTCTTCTCTTTTTACCTCTCCTTCTCGCCTGCCATACTTTCTTCTATCAAATATCAAATATCAATGCATGCTCAAAGTCGTCATTTGATCAGTTTTATGAAATCTAATTTGAGATTTGGTGTAAAGATATATTCTTTTTTACGAAACCCTAGAGTTTCTCAGCGAGTACTTTAGATTTCATCAAATTTAACCTTTGTTATCTTTTCTAAAGATTTGAAATTTATGAAGTTGAAGATATTTTTGTGACACCTATCATTTCTAGGGAAAAATTTGTAATAACTCGAAAGAAACATGATCCGCAATTCAGAAATATTCCCTCATAATTTCAAGTCAATACCCGCATTATTTATGAAAATGACACGCGTTTTTCTTTTTTGCAACATAGTTTATCCGAATCCGATTTGGCTCATTAAATTGATCAAGATGATTAAATACGCTACAAAATGTCAATTTTTCTTCTTTTCTTTAGACAAATGCCTGTTTCTGAAACAATTTATAATTGATAAATTTATAGTATTATAAATGTTTTTCATTTAGCAGGTGAAAAAAAACGTAATCTTAATTAATTGCTAAACTATTCAAGAATATTCTGAAAATGTTCACAATACATTAACATTTAAACATACGCATAAACTATAAAACTTTTTAAAATATATTTTTCGTTCTACTTGTATGCTTTGGTGAATTGCTTCCAACTAATTCGATTCTCAGCCAACCGGTTTCCTTCACTTAGTGTCATGCCTCTTCTTTTCAATACTTCTGCAATTTTTCTATACCAAGTCATCCTTGGCCTTCCTCTTCTCTTTTTACCACCCATTCTCGCCTGCCATACTTTCTTCGATTGTTGCTCTCTATCCATTCTCATCATGTGTCCCCACCATTGCAGTTGTTTACTTTCAATATGTTTCTCAATCCCCCCAATTTCCGTCTGCTTTCTTATACCGTCGTTCCTTATTCTATCTAGTCTCGTCACCCCTAGTACCCGTCGTAACTACTTCATTTCTGTCGCTCTTAATTTACTTTCTTCTTTTGCCATCAAGTTCCAAGTTTCACTTCCAAATGTTAAAATATGCCTATATATCGATTTATACACTTATATTATCTTGGTTTTCTGGGTCATTCCTTTTTTTACTAATTATAATTTTGCTCAAGGCATAGTAAGCTTTCCTTGCTTGCGCTATCCTACTATGATTTGTGTTTGCATCGATCTTTCCCATTACTACTTAATACTGTGGCCAAATATTTATATTCACCCACCTGTTCTATTTCCACTTGTTCTACCTTTATCTTTACGTTCGACACTGCCATTACTTTTGTTTCTGAATACATCGTATTATTATGTTTACAAAACTTTAAACTACCCGCGTTGACATCAATTTTTAATTAAATATCTTTTTTATGTGAAAAAAATTGCACCGATTATGCATTATGCACTAACAAGGAGAGTGTCTCAATTGTCCGGCACGGAATTAAATGAAACTTTTTCGTGTATATGTCGTATCTATTTTGTTTCGTTATAGCCCTTTGAACCACGTTAATTCGGGACGTTCATGTTATACAAGGCGACGCGTATGTTTTCTTCGAGCCCATACTGCTTTCATTTTCCGGCTGTGGTTTTCTCGTCTCTCCTCGGTCCCCGCACCGTCGCGCAGCTTCTCCCCCAATCGCGTCATCCCAATTCCTGTACGTCTTTTCTGTCCCTTTCACCCAGTGGTTTTGTGCCTTTTTGTCCTTGGGGTACTCGATTTTCCTTTTCGTTAGTCGATGCGGGCACATCTTCGCAATGAGTGCATAAAAAGATATTCTTCTTTTCTTTTTAGCCTGTGTCTACTCTCACCACCTTCCTTGACCGATCCCAAAATTCTTCTCAATATTTTCTTTTCCTGCACGTTGAGTGTTTCGCGAAGCGTTTGCATATATAATATTCAGACATTTTTATAGTGAATAAGTTTTGCTTTGCGCGATATATATTTTTTTATTATTTTATCATATAATTGGCGGAAAGACCTATCGACCCCTTGATAGCCTATAAAATATAAATAATAATAATATTATATAATTATATAAAAATGAAAATTCAACTTGATGAATTATTGCAAAAAGCGTCAATACTAATAATGGAACAATAATTTACTTTTTAATCAGTTTTTCTTCGATCGATACCTTTCCTAATTATGTAGTTAAATTAATTATGTGTCAAAGTATATGTACTTTTAAAATTCAACGATTTATTGTAGAAAAATATCTCTGACTTGTAAAAAAAATATCTGTCTTCACAAATACTCAACTTTCACTATCTATAACATTTTCTCTAGGCAATTCAACGGAAAACCTGTTTCGGAAGTTAGTGGCAAATTTAATTCTGAATCGACTAATATATAATTTGTCTATATAGAAATGTGGCAAATATAAATAAAAATGCGATCATTACAAGAAGTCATTTCAAGTTTGTTTTTTTCTGTCATCGAGAATGTCGCCGTTGTAAGTCCCTACTTTCAAGAGTTCTACTATCGGTTCTAAGTAATCAAATGAAAAACTGTACCCATATGTTTAAAATAAATTTCAAGCTGAATCGATTGGTGCATGATTTATTCTTCTAGAAATAAGGGAAATGTGAGTAAAAGTGAAATGTTTAGAACAAGTGATTTTTTAAGATGGGCAACGTTGACGTTATTAGACTAAACTTCAAAGATATATGACATGATTTCCAAGCATGTAATCAAAAAAAAACTGATATAGTGGCAAATTTCGTTCTGAGTCGAATGGTATATGATTTGTATATATTGGAGGAAGGTGAATATAAATAAAAGTGAACTTAACTTTCCTTTCGCATTACAATTACAATTGATAAAATCGGAAAGTATAGGGAATACCCTATACTTTCAGATTTTATCAATTCGTTGCAAACAAAGAATCAAAAGTTGATAAATATTTCGATATTTTGAAGACGAGATTCCTTAATTTACTCATTCGGTAATTTTACAAACATTAATTTTATTACTTAGGAATTACCGCGATATTGTTCATTCTCAATATGTAACTCAGAAACAAAAAATCAAAAAATCAGAAACATTGTGTCGATAACATACTGGAAGATTACCGTAACGGAGCGAAAAAATAATTTGAAAGTACATTAACAGATGGCGCCAGTGTATATTTTCGATACCAATAAGTATCGATATTTTTCTTCCACACTTGGGCATCGAAGTTTCAAAAGTATCGATACATCCGCAGTCTATAATAAATCAAACTATATGTAATCAAGAATCGACCCGAATAAGAATGGGCATTCTATAACACGCAGATTAGAAAATATTTGAGAAGAAAAGTTGAATTTTACGTTTTAGTTCCGCATTTAGCCGCTACGTGGCCCCGTTCGAGGACGGTCCTCTTAACTTGCCATCAAAATTTCAAAGTGTTTTGAGTTATATTCGAGTCCTTCCGGAAAAAAATCATGAAAATCATGTATTTTTCGACAAGGCAAATGCGGTTTTTTTCCTTGAATACGATTGTAAAACATTTAAAAGATAATTACCTTTTATCAGCAATTTGTTTCTTCAATTTGGCATAAGTAGTAAGAACTGGTAGGCACAAATTTAACTGTGCGATAACCGTTGCAATATTGCGTTGAACTTTTCTTGCCTGTATCAACTCACCACCAGATTTACTTATCCCCTCAGCGGATTCTTGTAATTGTTTATCCAGTCTTAAAACCTCGGACTGAAAGAACAAACTTAAAACAAATCGAAAGCGAATAGCATATACTTACATTGAGCGCTTTCGACTGAAATCTCACTTCCAATAACTCTCTAACGGACTCTATAAAACCTTGATAATATACATTGCACAATCTCTCGATGTCTTTATCATGGTGCTTAATTCTCTCATCGAGCCTCTTGCCAAATGCGACATGTTCATCATTGTCGTAAATTGCTCTAAAAAATCGTCGTCGTGTCGAAATCATTATTACATATAACGTTATTGATAGAATGATTTTAGGAGTAATTTGAGAGACACCCACCTAAAGGTCGGCCCCCAATAATCGTCGATCCCTTCAATTTCTTGCAGATACAGATCGTGTTGCGTATTTCCACCCTGTTGCACGTCTTTATCCATTGTAATCTTGTGAATGTCCATCGAACTCAAACAAGACTGCACGTATCACAAATATAATAAATGTTTGATATAAATATCTGAATTATTGAAAATAAGGAAATGTATTCAAGCTGTCATTCTCAATTTTAGGTTATGTTCGTTGATACACCGCTTTAATTTAATTTTTTGCCAACAGGGGGCGCTGAGGCCGGTCTTCAGCCTCAGAGGCGGAACAATTCCATATATTCTTTGGAGGGTAAGTAGTAATAATAAAACCGAAATAATAAATAATAAATGTTAACTTTTTATTGAAACACAATTTAATATTAATATCATCGCCAATATAGGGAGTTAAGAGGACGCTACGCGACCGGGGCCACCTAGTGGCAAAATGCGGAACTAAAACGTGACATTCAAACATTGTTCTAAAATATTTTCTAATCTGTATTTTATTTATGTTAATTTCACTTTTGGCGGCGGCTTGTCGCGTTGTGGAGCTCGGTACTCGTTAGATCACCGTAGTAAAGCAACGTCGGACGTAGCTGGGCGTTGGATAGGTGACCACTTGGTCTCAACTCAACAATCAACACTCAACAATCGGCTGCGGCGCCGTCCGCGAACTCATGACTTCGCGGTAAAAACGCGAACGAAGGTTGGGCGATTCGCTTGCAACAACGGTCCCCGGAAAAAAAACCCATATGCACAAAGAGTAGCGAGACCGAATTGGGCCGGGAGAAAGTTACTAATCCATTACACCACTATGTGATAGAAAAAGGTTGTTGTTTATAAATCATATTATATATCATTGGAGTTTACTCTAATAACGCCTATCTCAAAAGTGACTTGTCCTAAAGTAATTTTGGAACAAAGTTTGAATGTCACATTTTACTTCCGCATTTTGCCGCTACGTGGTACCGCCGGTCGAGAGCTGCTCGATCTTGACGGATTCGTGAGTTTGTGGACAGTAGTACTTTCTTCTTCCTGTAGGCACCGCCACAATCCAGGC
>JAODAC010023681.1:0-13391 GCA_027575185.1 Mimaenictus wilsoni
TGAAAAACAATAAACAAAAAATTGTATATAAACGGCTGAAGGACCAGTTAGGTCGATGGCCAGGTCTACGGACCAAACACAATTTTATTATTATTATTTACATTAAAGTTTGAGATGTTATTAACTCAATTATGACGAAAAAACTGGAGTAAAGTGGAAATAAGCAATAATTCAAGTAAAGTACATTTGCAACATTTATTACATTTGCAAGATATATAATACTGCATTTATCAATAAAGGAAAAACAAGCAAATCAACTAGAAATAATGTATTTACTTTGTGTTAGGTGGTGCAAATTAAAAATGTAACTTTGATATTCAAGTATTTGTAATTCCTTGCTCCAGCCTTGTCTGACCAATTCATTTAAAAGGTGATGGTAGACTAGCAAGCTAACTATCTCCGTTCACTTCATCGAGCTTACTAGGCAAGGCATAAAAGTTCGATGACTTGCTACTTTTCTGTATATCTAGTCGTTTCTGGAAAAAATATGAACCAGTGCATATATGTTCGAGCCATAGGCGCTTTTGGGGATTGTGAATTGATATTGGGGTTGGTATAGCCGGCGCACGCTTAAGACGCGCATGTTCAGCGACCCCCTCCCCTATTGACTATCACATTGGCGCTTCTTCTTTCATTTTGTAAATAAAGTTTGTTTTAATTCAACATTGCGCTGAGTAAGTATGCTTTATCCTCTTTGCCATCTGTCACAATCTAGCGAAAGTTAAACCAGTTAAGACCAATTTTATACAAACCCGAATACGCTGCGTGATATGTTAGTTGCATATAATAAATGTCTAGAAACCAACTTATTCCTTTTAACAATTTGCAGTATTACCACATTTATGACCAAACAGTTTTGGCACAATATTATTTTGTTTGAATAAAAATAATGTCATATACTTATTAATATATATGATATGATTTTATTTGTATAAAAATAGCAATCCATATTACAAAATAATGTCTCTTTCATTCTGAATAATATTCATAATTCATGAAAATAATCGATCCTCTAGAAGGATATGTCTTTAGAAGTGTGGGTAGGCTGGGACTTTGTAGACTGGAGCAGCTTGGAAGAGTGGTGACGTAACTGCAACCTTGTGAACAACTGGGGCGGCAATGATAGCCTTGTGATGGACCTCTGGATGAGCAGCGTGTCCAGAGTACTCAACCTGTGCCTGGAAACCATTGTGTTTGTCAGCGGTGTAGTGGACAATACGGGTCCTGCCATCAGGCTGGAGGAGGGAGTAGTGACCCTTGACAACATCACCATCACGAGACTCTTCCTGTTCCTTGATGTCATGTGTGTGGGAGTCATGAACACCGTATTTGAATTGGTACTTGGCTGGAGCGTAGTGTTCCTCCTCATGATGGACAGCCTTCACGAAGACTGGGGCAGCATGGTGGACCAATGGGGCAGCGTGGTGAACAACTGGAGCGACATGGTGAACAATAGGGGCGGCATGGTGAACCACTGGTGCAACATGGGCAATATGAGCAACATGAGCAACGGGGGCAGCATAATGGGCAACGTGATGGTCATTATGCTGGTCATAACGGTTCACGGAAGCGTAGGAAGAAGCATGCTCATATTCCACGGCTTGAGCTAACGCTACAATAGTAGCAATAACTGCAATCTACAGAAAATAACATTAACAATCCACAATTCACCAATTCCTCTTAGAATTACTTACTTTAGCAAACATGTTATGTGTTTGTTGTTCTTTATACAAAGATCAATAAGTATTTGATGTCAATGCAGAAATATTTTCGGCCTTATATACTCAAACTTTATCCTACCAATTCCATTGATTAATACGACGCCTATTTGTCTGTTTCCCAACGACATACATCCAAATTGCATAAATTTTGAACTTGTCCTCGCATATTATTAACAGCGCGTAAAACCTGTTTGTTCATATAATGCAAATTGAAAGTGTAACGTAAAACTAACCCAAATATCTGCATTTGTATTATTACCGAATCAAATTGCTACACTTCCATTTCTGGTCGGCGTCCTCAGCGTAATCACAGTTAATTCTGAACAAGATTAGGAAGCTTGTCAATCGTATGACACTCCTCGAACGTAGTAAGCCTTCCACGCATAACGTAGTAAACGTAATACACTTTGCATATTAAATTAATGGCATTATGTCCAAAAATTTATTAATGGCTTAAATTTGAGCGCATAGTTTACATAACATACAGTTGTCATATTATTAATTATCATTCTGTTATTTTTATGGTATAGATGTTTTAATAATTAATAATTAGTAAAGGGCTTTTCTACTAGAATTTCGTTAGGGTTAGGAATAATAAAACAAGAGAAATGGTCAAGAAATACGGAGATAATCCACCCGAACTCTTCCTAATAAGGAACTCTGCAGGGGAATCCGCTGCAAGGTACAGTTCTAAAGCAACCCTTTCACTGGTGTGGCATCTACTTTGCTATGGATGCACTCATGCATTGAGTATTTAGAAGGGACACTGCAGTGCAATGTGCAAAGTTTCTACATGCAGAAGAAGGAGGTATTGGACTGTGACCACTACAGGTATATGATTTTGTTCAGAACCTGTACAGAAGTCCCAATTTACCCACACCCTATACATCCGAGGTTCGCTTACAACTTCTTTAGCGATTCCTCCCATTTGATACTTTCGAGTTACCAATATACGTTTTGACACCATAGACCTGTATAGAAGAAAAACTCAAACCGCCCCTAAATAGGGTTGAGTAACAATGCCAAATATATGAACAAATTTGTGGCTCCTGTAAAGCATATTTTATTTGTAGGGGTCTCCCAATCTCATTTGGATTCAGGAACGTTTGGGTCAAGGCTATACTGATATGCTACCAAAGGGGTAAAGGAAAGGATCCTTTAGAGGCGTTTTCACCGTCGTCGCAAGGGGGAGAAACATCCCTAGAGTAACATGACACACTTGAAATTAGGAAATGGATAAATCGTTTCTGTTACAATGGAGGACCCCCATTTGAGTTGAGACAAATCTGTTCCAAGGGGTTTGGGCCATCCAATATCTGCACCGTAGGGGGCTCGCCCTTTTTAAATTGGGTCAAACTTGTTCAATTGGATACCCATTTAATGTGCTGTCACTGACCTCCATAAACATGATTCATATTCATATATTTCGCAGTTCTTCAGACTCGTGTACACCTCTCCCCTCAATTGACAAAGTAATGATGGTATGTTCATGGATATATCAATACCAAAACGTGAAAAATGTATGTAGAAATTTCAATTAGCGCATATATAAATTTAAACAAGCAATGACCTTATTAAAACACCAATTACACAAGTTATTACCGATACAGTACCACTGCCGAACCATTTAAAACAAGGTTAATGACATATGAGTTTGATAATTGTATTTATTTCCATGTGAAATAATTAAATTTATTAATTTGACATAATCGGGTTTGATAATTAAATGGAAACAAATAACGCAAAAAATAATTGAAACTCTCAAATTAAAAATCATCAGAAATAAGTCTCGCTAAAATTGCTTATGTCTTTTGGTATAAATATATTTTAAACCAATGTTATTCATTTCCATATGACCTTCCTCGAACTTATAATTAATATTTTTCTTTCCCAAGAATAAAAGCTCTTAATTTAGTTCTTATTTATAGCAGTTGTACTTTTACCTACGGTGTATATAAATCAAATTTAATTTAAGGGTCAAAATGAAGCATAAATCTTCATTATTTTACCAAATCATAAATCACTGAAAGTAATTGCATACAGATACTTTTTGCAGCTGCAGAATAAATGAAAAAATATATATATTATAAAGAATTTTATGTATTTATAAAATATAATATGTTTTCTCTGTTTACAAAAATAATCAAAAATTAAATAAATCTCTGTATAACATGGTGATAATATCTTCAAATGAAGACTGGGGAAAATTGGAAAGGTTTAGAAGTGTGGGTAAGCTGGAACTTTGTAAACTGGAGCGGTCTTGTATACTGGAGCAGCAACAATTTTGTGCACTGGGGCAGCGATGATGGTTTTCTGCTGAACCTCAGGGTGAGCAGCGTGACCAGAGTACTCAACCTGGGCCTGGAAACCGTTGTGCTTGTCAGCAGTGTAGTGGACAATGCGGGTCCTGCCATCAGGCTGGAGGAGGGAGTAGTGACCCTTGACTACATCACCATCACGAGACTCTTCTTGTTCCTTGATGTCATGGGTGTGGGTGTCATGAACACCGTATTTGAACTGATACTTGGCTGGGGCGTAGTGTTCTTCTTCGTGGTGGACAGACTTCAGGAGAACTGGAGTCTTAACAATAACGGGGGCTGGGGCGTGATGGTAAGCGACTGGAGCAGCATGAACCACATGGGCAGGAGCATGATGGTAGGCCAGTGGGGCAGCGTATTCATGGGAATTGTGTGCGTTATAGCTGCTGATGGAAGCGTAGGAAGTGGCTTCATGACCATGTTGGGCAGAGGCTACAGCGACCAGAGCCACGAAAACAACCTGAAAAATTCGATTGATTTACAATTAGATTAAACAATTTAAGTCTTAAATCACGTTAGCATACCTTTGAGAAATACATGTTCCTATAATGTTGCTTGGGCAGATTTAACTGAACTGATTTGCTTACACATCTTTTGACTATTTATACCTGCCAAAAATTGTTATTGATTACGAGTCAATTTTATAAAAGTAGTAGGAGCAATCTAGCGCAAAACAGGTAGTGACCAAATTTATGTCAAAGTCTTCCTCAGTTATTTTGTTATGTAATGGAATTAAAGCAAAGACAGCACGTGTTACAATACTCGTAAAGGAAATTAGGTTTAGCGCATAATTTGAAAGTAAGTTGGACACTTAAACAAGAATGTCTATTAATTAGTTATATCATAACTGGGCAGCACAAGTGTCAACAATGTAGATCTAGTTCAATGTTTTGAGTTATTATACAGCTACTTAATTGAATGAGTTTTAAAAACGAATTTACGCAGGGTTCGGCACGGAGAAGGTATTAGGGATGGTGTCTAAATCTTGCGCTTTAAAGGCTTATTGCCTTTAAGGGGCCACTTGTAGTTTAGAGTTATTACAAATAAACATTAGAACAAAAAAAACATAAGTAACCAAATATTGCAGATGGAATAGAACTCACTACTGTAACGAACATCACAAACGCGTTGTCGCCTTCGCATCGGGTCATCCGATACACGATCCAACAATGTGAAATTCATGAAGGTAAGAACTTCTTTGAAAATAGAGGAAATTGAAGTCATTGACAGAGAAGCATATATTTCCGGTTGGTTTGTTCTTTCCTTCAAATTGCTTTGACACAGGAGAATCGAAAGGTGGATAAGATTCAGCGAATGACTTGTGACTTGTGAAGTTTATTTTTGGAGTAATTCAACGATTGTTTTGATCTGAATTGATTTGATCAAGCGATTGCACTGAATATCTGCTTATGGATCAGTTAAATGACGAACAAAAGAAGCAAATCGAATTCTTTGAAATGTATCAGATACTAGCGTATCTTTGATAGGAGAATGTCGTGATCAGCGTTGCGGTAGTGAAATTTAGCAGGCACGTTATAGTTAACTGTGGATTGTTGTCAAGGTAAATGTAAATATAATGTTTCTATCGTTATTGTACTAATTGATGGATTCAGTCTTCCAATATACTCTGTAGTCGATAGTTAGTCTTCGGCATGTTTAATATTATTTAATACCCTTAAATGTTGCTGTTCGTAACAATTGCAGTTGAGTTCGTAAATTATAGCAATCAATAAGGTTTTAAGCATAAAATAGGGTTTTCCAAATAAGCACTCAAATAAAAAGGGATATGATATTTTCATGCACTACTATTAGATTCACAGGAATAGGAGATATCCTTCAATAATGCAAGTTTCAAGAGACTATACTGATGAAGGTTCACTAGATTCTTCGTGCCTTTATTTATACTAATCTAGAAGGAAGTGTTTTAAAGTTTTAAAAATTACAAACAATTAAGTACATATCAAAATATATTTTCTTTATTACAAAAATAATTTCATTCATAAATAGTAAGACTTTATCTCAATAATTAATGGTGATAGGCAGGAACAGCAACAATCTTGTGTTGCACTTCAGGATGGGCAGCATGGCCAGAGTACTCAACATGAGCCTGGAAACCGCTGTGTTTGTCAGCAGTGTAGTGAACAATGCGAGTCCTACCATCCGGCTGGAGAAGGGAGTAGTGTCCCTTGACGACATCACCATCACGGGACTCTTCCTGTTCCTTGATATCATGAGTGTGGGTATCCTTTACACCGTATTTGAACTGGTATTTGGGGTGGGCGTAGTGTTCTTCCTCGTGGTGAACAGACTTTACCAAAACTGGAGCAGCATGATGGACAACTGGAGCAGCATGATGGACGACTGGAGCAACATGGTGAACGACTGGAGCATGGACAATTGGTTCATGGTGGTATGAGGCAACTGGCGCTTCATGGTGGTATTCATGGGAGATGTGGTGGGTGTAGCCGTTTAATGCTTCATGTCCATGTTGAGCGGTAGCAAGGGCGACCAAAGCCAGAATAACAATAGTCTGCGAAGGGAGTAATATGTTAGAATTAATGTATTGTACGGTGATATGGAATGACTTACTTTGAAATACATTTTGTGCTTGTATTTACTTTGATAGTGTCTGATTGAATGAATAGTGCTACCAGGAACCTAGACTTTATAGAAAAAACCAAACCTTAAAATATGTATCGATTAGGAGTGGGGAAGTTACGAATTTGTTATTACGCATAGATTAATTATGCAATGATTCACTTTGCACAAAAAGTAGAGCTGGCGAATTGTCGCGTATTTTGGACCTTTCACTCATAATCGGTATCAATCATTTTTAATTATGTAAAGTAACTGTATTTATTATCTTGAAATTAATTGATACACTTTATTGCATATATTTAAGCGTATGAAGATTAAAGATAACAATTACGATTTTTTTAAATATGACAGTAAATGGAAGGAATTAAAGAACATTAAAAATTATTGAAAATACTAAAATAATAAATATTCTAAAAACACAATTCTAAGTGTTCTCATAATTTTGACCAATCAAAATCTAAATTAAACCTTCGCTGGACTCAAGAGAAAGTTGGTCCAGAAGTGATTAGTTTTTGCTGAAGTTACCTCCTAAGCTAAGTAATATGAGGCCATAGTGTTTGAGGTGTTAATCGCCAGAAAGTAAAGGGCTTCTATAAATACAAGTTGACCAACTGTTATTTCATCCAAATGAGTACAATTTATTGTGGATTTTCCGTAACGAGTACTTTACTTAATAGCCCTAAGGTGGCGGATCCTCCCATGTTCGGGAAAGTGTACTTTCGGAGTACAATTCATACAAAATAAATACAAAACTCTTAAAATGAAAATGAAATTAAGCAACTTTTGCCGAATTTAGAAGAAAGAATACATTTGGCCCAATCACAGGAGACAAAAATACGACGATTTGAAAGAATAAGAGTTCAATACATCTTAACATCCAAGTAGGTTTAAAAAAATATGACACCAAAAAGTGAATAAGGGACCACATCAATAGTAACAAATAAAACAAATATGAAATGACCATGTCCTGTATGAAGAAAATTTGATAATGACAAGATTAAATCAATAATTGACTGGAAATAATAAACGACCTGACTCAATGGAACACCAAGAGTTGCTTGGTTGGTAGAAGTGACGAAAGATATTAAAGAATCAGGAACCAGAAAATGAAAGCCCGAAATAGTAAATTTTGGCTAACTAACGAGAATTGCCATTGTGTAACGTTCACTACTTCTCGGCAGCACCTGAGAAATCTCTCCGAAAATTCTAGAGTATGAACACGACTAGAGGGCATTGCTAACCTTCAGCCAAGACTTTCAGCATAAAACTGAAGGTCGAATGACCGACCAGATAGGGCTATTTATGAGGATCGGGTCCTTCTTCTGATGAAATGCCATGATGGCGATTCCGCAGGATGCAGCATGATAAATCTTGCCTTCCTACACGAATTATATTATACTGTATCGACCATTATGAACTGATTATTTCCTTTGTATAAATAGCGTGAATGTAGGGTATTATGCAAGATCTTTTCACTGCACTATCTACTTGGAGATAGTACTAGTTCAAAGGTATTCAAATTACACAAAGCAACAAATTCAATTTTTGTTGAAATTCCTAGAGAGAACCATAAAAGAAGAATGTTATATACGAAAATATTTTATTTCAATTACAAAAATAATTATTTATATAAACACAACTTCCATAATCATATATTAATGGTGGTAAGCTGGAACAGCAAGCACAGTCTTCTGATGAACCTCAGGATGAGCAGCATGTCCAGAATACTTAACTTGAGCCTGGAAACCGTTGTGCTTGTCAGCGGTGTAGTGGACAATACGAGTCCTGCCATCAGGTTGGAGGAGTGAATAGTGACCTTTGACAACATCACCATCACGGGACTCTTCCTGCTCTTTGATATCATGAGTGTGGGTATCCTTTACACCGTATTTAAACTGGTATTTGGGGTGGGCGTAGTGTTCTTCCTCGTGGTGGACAGACTTCACCAAGACTGGAGCAGCATGGTGAACAACTGGAGCCGCATGGACAATTGGTTCGTGGTGGTATGCAATGGGGGCTACGACATTGTGAACTATTGGGGCATCATGGCGGTAATCATGGGAAACGTGGTTGTTAACTGAAGCATAGGAAGTAGCATGGTGTCCATGCTGAGCTGAAGCAAAAGCGGTCAGGGCCAGGACAACAATTGTCTGAAACAAAAAGGTTAAAAATTCCATTACAAATTCCCAAATTTGTTGTTATAGTAAGTACCTTGAAGAAATACATGTTTGGCGTGGTTTCTTTAACTGCGCACTATACTAGCTGAAGATATACACTGATAATTCCTTGGAATATTTCAGTATTTATAGTTAAAATTATGACAAATTCATTCTAGTGGGAGATATAAGTGTTACACTTTTAAAAGTATTAGGTAACAACGTGAAGGTAGATTATAACACGGCAACATTGTTACCAAATACATACTAAATATAGTCACAAATATTACCTTCATTTCAATTTATTAAATTTATAGAAGTGGCCAACAAAATAAAATGTATTTATTGGTATCAATTATGAAAAAATAATAACATATATAATATAATTGAAAGTTTAGATGTTTTGTTATTGAAAGAAGATATCAAAAACTGATATATTAATGTCGAATCGTATGACAGGTTAATGTTTTTATTGAAGTATTATAATCATAAGTGGAAAATAAAAAGGCCTATAAAGAGTTACAAAAAATTTCCTATTTTCTAACATGTTATATCGAATAGACAGTTATATGTGTTACGCGGAAATCGCGGTTTTTAAAACATTACTTTATTTCCCGTTGTTATCCCTGACTTAACTGGATCTTCTGCTAAGTTCCTTGAGTTATCGCGACGCAAGTTTTGCTCAAAGCTCAACAATATGTCTCCAGAGAAAACCCTGTCTAAAAATTGAATTTATTCAAAATTGAATCTGGATGAAGCTTAAAACTGGGAGATCCGAAGTTAGGCCCTGAGATTCTCCTCTTACGTAACTATAATACTTGACTTGTACAGCATAGAACCATGTATATGCCTGAAACAAATGAATTTTCTGTTTGATTAGTTTGGGCTGGATGTTGCCAATTATTATCGCTGATACAATATTGTTCTGATAAATTTGGTTGGGAAGTGTACATACGACACCAACTCAAAGTCTTCAAACCGTTGTAAATATCCCTTGAGACTATTGTGAAAATTAAACACTGATAATATCATAATTCAGTTTATTTATTCATCATCACCACAACTAAGGGACATGGTCAAACAAGGAGAGTGTCTATATTGTCCGGCACGCAATTGAATGAAAATGTTCTTACATTTAGTACATATATAGAAATAATAAGGCTGCTGTTAAAGCAATGTATACGTTGCTTTATTTGTGACCAAAATTTGTTTTTTTTTTTTTGGAAAACAGCTCTAAACGGCGAAAATTCCCGTCAACACAAATTATTTCTACATTTGTACTATACGTTCACAACTTTTCATTCATTTCCTTGCCGGACTATTGAGACACCCTCCTTGTAAGTGGACCACCCATTATTTCACATAGTTTTTCGGAACGTGTTAACTATTAATTTTATAGAATGTTTAAAATGTAGTTTGCAGAATGTCTACCCCTTCAATTAAAATAATATGTAATAACAGAACGACAAAATATCGTCCAAAACTACACATGAGTCCTTTCCGTTCATTGTGCAATTAATGATAGACATAATTTTTGTCCTCATATGCATACATGCGTAAAATCTATGAGTAAATTATATTAAATTTGTATATGTATAAACTTGGGTGTTAGTCTATCATAATTATTGCGAAAATATTCATAAGAAAATACTTTATTTGCTTTACAAAAATAATTATATCTATAAATATATCTTCATTTACTATAAATTAGTGGTGGTAGACAGGCGCAGCCAGAACAGTCTTATGGTGGACCTCAGGATGAGCAGCATGTCCAGAGTACTCTACATGAGCCTGGAAACCATTGTGCTTGTCGGAGGTGTAATGGACAATGCGAGTCCTGCCATCAGGCTGGAGAAGAGAGTAGTGACCCTTGACAACATCACCATCACGGGATTCTTCCTGCTCCTTGATGTCATGGGTGTGGGTGTCTTTAACACCGTATTTGAACTGGTATTTGGGGTGGGCGTAGTGTCCTTCCTCATGGTGGACTGACTTTACCAAAACTGGGGCAACATGGTGAACAACTGGAGCAGCATGGACAATCGGTTCATGGTGGTATGTAATTGGGGCTACGACTTTATGAACTGCTGCGCCTTCGTTGTGGTATTCATGGGGAACGTGGTTGTTCACTGAAGCATAGGAAGTGGCATGGTGGCCATGCTGGGCGGTAGCAAAAGCGGCCAAGACCAGGACAACAATCGTCTGAAACAGAAAGGTGCTATTCGGGTACAAATTTCAAAATGTATTGTTGAAGTAGAACCTTGAGGAGATACATCTTTAATGCTATGGATTTAGCTGTGCACGATACCAAAGGAGGATATACAATGATAATTCTTTTGAGTATTTGAGAATTTATAGTTAAACGTATAATGTTGAATGAATGTAAGTGGGAGTTAAACTCGAAAGTGTTACACTTTTATAAGTATTAAATAACAACGCGAAGGTGGATTGTAACGCGGTAGTAATGTTGCCAAAATTATAGTAAAAGTTGTCCTATACGTTACCTTCATGTATGTATGTCAAGTTATTTAATTATTCAGCAAAGAAAGAATAATGAATTCATCTGATTCGATTACTATTAAATATAATAATATATTTAATGTAATTGAAAGAAAAGGGAAATAGGTATAAAATAAATGTTCCTATTAACAGGTCAGTTTTTTACAGGACGTATAAAATGAAAATACTCCTAAGCAGTCTCCATAGTTTTGAAATATATTGTAATGCCTGGCAAGTATCTGTGGCTGTCCACCCTAATCCACCTGGAAATATGCTCTCATGGAAGCCTTTACGCACGTCATTAGGAATAAAATGACACCCCTTGGGTAAATCGAGCAAATGCCGGCCATGATTTAATGTTCTCTAGAATTTTTGAAACTAACTGTACCGGAAATATATAAGTGAGCTTTTCGTTTAGGGGTATCAAATAGTTTCTTATCATATTACATGAGCTACATCAGCATTCAATATAGATAGATCCTAAAGTAAATTAAATATGGTCATAAATATTTTATTCCCAAAAAATTAAAATTTGGCTATCCGAAAATAGGACCTGGCCTTTACCTCTTCTGTAATCTAGTAACATCTGAATCTCCGAATCAGTTGATTTATGGTTCCATTAGAAGGACTACGACCCCAAAAACTTAGGTAACTTATACACTAAGGCGGTTATGATTGTAATCGTTATAGGGTTCCTTCCCCCTTAAAAACTTCAATAATGGATATTATAAACTTTATAAACCACTAGCTGAGCCTGAACTAGAACAGTTATTCTTATCTTTTTCCCCTCGGAGCAAATTGACCTAACACAATATACTCACCTTAGATGTCTGAGGAAGTGTTTTACTATAAATATTTTGTAATATAATATTATAAATATTATAAATCTAAAATTATAGACAATCTTTCAGAATTTCGGGGCACAATGGTTGAAAATCAATGGACTAAAATAAGGTTCAGAATTCAGTGTCAGGGAAGTCACCCCTAAATATATTCATAAATAAATAAATGACAATAAAGTGTCCCGGTGTGAGATCTTCTTTTTCCCTCCTTGTCATTTCTTGGCAACTTTGAGCATTTCCGTATTGGGACTTCTTCCCTCTGACTTGGTCACTGAGAAGAAAACTTCTTTAGCGAAATAGGCGAGTAGGGCGAAATACACCAGCAGTATTTGAACCTAAGACCTATTGGAAGGTGATCTCACCAACTGGAATTCTACGCTCACAAATTTTACTTCTATGCTCATTAAATAAGAGTATTATCATATTATATATGTAGGAAAATACTTTATTTACATTTCAAAAATAATTATATGTATAAATAAATCTTCATTAACTAAAATTTAGTGGTGGTAGGCAGGTGCAGCATGCACAGCCTTGTGTAGGATCTCAGGATGAGCAGCGTGACCAGAATATTCAACATGAGCCTGGAAACCATTGTGTTTGTCAACGGTGTAGTGAACAATACGGGTCCTGCCATCAGGCTGGAGGAGGGAGTAGTGACCCTTGACGACATCGCCATCGCGGGACTCTTCCTGTTCCTTGATGTCATGGGTGTGGGTATCCTTAACACCATATTTGAACTGGTATTTAGGGTGGGCGTAGTGCTCCTCCTCATGATGGACAGATTTCACCAGAACTGGAGCAGCCTTAACGACGACTGGGGCAACGTGGTGGACTACAGGAGCAGCATGGACAATTGGTTCGTGATGGTATGTAGCAACTGGAGCAACTACTTTGTGGAGGACTGGAGCCGCATGGTGGTAATCATGGGAAATGTGGTGGGTGTAACCATTTAGTGCTTCATGTCCATGTTGAGCAGAGGTGAGGGCGGCGAAAGCCAGGACAACAACAGCCTAAAACAGACCAAATCAATTAATAATTATTCTTATGTTGCGATTCAGAAGACAAATATATTACTTTAAGGAAATACATGTTTGTATGTTGATGTGTATACTTGGACACCTGATGATTGAATGAAAATATTTATGATATGTCTGAAATTTATAGTAAGTATCCGAAAAGGCAAAGGTGTATTATTATATAGTGGGAGATATACGAAATACAAATTAGTACATTCAAATGTAATTATGCAATATA